>ML099618.1:7438-34335 GCA_003697995.1 Taxidea taxus jeffersonii
GGGAGTCCAGAGAGGCTCATTGAGATGAAAACACCAGGACGAGGTGCCTTCACTGACCACAAGCCTGTTTCTCCCACAGTCTTTGGATACACACACTAGAAATGTACATACCTTACGTTTATGCTTTTAATCCCCTCAGAAATGTCTCATTTATAATTTTATATTCAGTACAGCCCTGGGGAAAGCGAGGCCGTCGCTGATAGATGGTGAAACTGAAGCCCAGCTGTCTTGTCGAACGGACTGTCACTAACAACCAAACAACAGCACGGGCCCTTTGTGCCCCAGTCCCATGTCCTTTCCCCTGGAGGAGAAGCAACTGTCTACAAACACAAGACATCATTACCAGCTACTTCATAGTTTATGGTGCAGAGAACATACAAAAGAGTCAAAGATAAGAACAATTTACTTAGTCATAACACACAAACTCAAAGTCCCTGAGTTATTTGCTGCAGGAAAGAACATGTGACTACAGGTGACTAGACACCCCCACTCCTGTGACTTCTGGATATAGGACTGAGAGCAAGCACATTGAACAACGCTGCAGGGACAGCTGAGGAGGAAGGAACCAGCCTGGACCAGGGATCCACTCGGATGGAAAACCCTTATATGAAGTCACCTTTAAGTCCCTTAGTCTCTTCCTCTTAGGAAGCGGCCAGTGGTTCCCAAACCTGGCTACACACCAGAATCATCTGGAATGTTAAAGAAACAAAGATTTTTCAGACCCACACAAGACCCAAAGATTTATAAACTTCAAAGGGTAGAGCTGGGGAGGTTGCTTGAAAACTCAGCCAGCCTAGAAATTCACTGGGTTTTTCTCTCATTTCTTAGTGCTGTTATGTGATGAAAAGAGGAGATGCCTGTTTTTATTATTGGTGGGAAAGTTAAGTTAGGTTTTACCCTTGAAGAGATGCTTCCAGAAGAAAATCTTTAATACACAAAGCCCTTGCCTAGTGGGGAGGTCCAAGGAGTATCCCCCTGGTGACCTGTGAGGTCTGTTGTCACGCCGCTCCCTTTGGGCTGCTCGCCAACCCCCTAGGCAACCGTGGGAAAGCTTTTTTTGAGGATCAGTTTACCAATTCCTTTGTGAAACAGACCCTAACCTGTGAGGGAGTGTAAACAACCCCCCCAACCCCCCACAAAAGTTCCCTGGCTCCTTCCCTGCAGGCCTCCCTTCTGCCCTGGATAGCCAGCCACCGCTTGGAAAAGGAGAAAGGAAAAGAAAGAAGGTGGTTCAAGCCAAGGCAGCTGGTGTCCTCTGTCAGGGGGACACAGAGTCGGCTCCTACCTGGATCTGGAAAGAAGAAAAGCTGGTCCGTTCACCAGGGAATTCTCTCTCTGCTGGTGAGCTCTAGTCTTGGAACTCACTGGACTTTGAACAAAGATTGATTTAAAAGCTGATGTATTTAACAGGGACCTGTGGTCTGAGTTCAAGTGACCTCTGTCCTGCTTCCTGCCAGCTGGTGGGCCCTGAGCAGCTCAAACCTGAGAGGACCCACAGCAAGCCCAGTGCCACCGCCCACCTAAGCCCTGAGGGGATGCAGCTGCTCACCTGCCCCTCCCAGAGAAGGGGGTGGGCAGAGAGAAGGGAAGGGACATTGGGGGAGGAGGCTTCTCTGCCTTCCTCATTTCTCTCCCTCGGCAAATGCCTTGGTCACACCAAGCAACACTCAGTGAGTTAAGACCCTCCACCATGCCCCATCCCAGGGTTGTGGGGGCTGCGGGCCACCACCACAGCACCTTCGAGCGCAGAGGCCTCCCTGGGGAGCAGGAACCTCTGTGATCCCCTACCTAGTAGAAGGCCTGAGGCAGACAAGCCATGGTAAATGGGGCAAAGCCCCTCAAGCACCCTCCTCCCTCCCCTGGGAGTTTTTACCTACACCCAAAACCCTTGTACTTTTTTCCCAGACTCCCCTACTCTTACCCGCTCTCTCCTCCCTCCCTTTTCTCACCTGAGGATGCTCTTTCTCTATTCTCCAGCCTCTTGAAAATTGCCTTCCCCTTCCACCCACTCTTCCCTCTCTGGCAAGCCCCGGGGGGGGGGAGGGGAGGTGGAAGGCACCTCAGCAGACCACTTGGGCAGTGGGGAGGGGACGCAGAGCAGCAGCTCAGCCCTACCAGCAGCACCCACACAGGCAGACCCAGAGCCAGGCTCCTGGCTGACCTGGACTCAGGGAGAGAAAATGCTCCAGGCAGTAGGGTGAAGGAGGATGGGAGACCCCCCCGCCTCCACCCACGCCTGAAGGGCTAATGACTGACCTTGGATGGGCCTTGGGTTTTCCCGAGAAAGGCTTGGCTTGGAATGACAAACGTCTGAGCAGCTAACTCAAATCAGATCTCAGATCGTGTCCATCTGGATTGCCCCACCTCCAGGGCCTTCTGGGTCTCTTCCTAAATGGCCTGGGAGAAGGGAAAAATCTTGACTGAAGATTAGAATGCCTGTGTTCATATTCTGAATCTGCCATTTCCTGGGGCTTTACTCTCTAGAATAATTTCTTTCTTTCTTTCTTTTTTTTAAATATTTTATTTACTTATTTGACAGAGATCACAGGTAGGCAGAGAGGCAGGCAGAGAGAGACGAGGAAGCAGGCTCCTTGCTGAGCAGAGAGCCCAATGCGGGGCTTGGACCCAGAATCTGAGCTGAAAGCAGAGGTTTTAACCCACTGAGCCACCAAGGTGCCCCTAGAGTAATTTATTTCTGACTCGGAGTCTCACTTAATCTTCATCATCTATAAATAATTGTAATTATATTGTTTTTAGAGTTTTTTTTAAAAATATTGAGTCAAAAGTTCTCTCGCTTCTGTCCATAAATCCTAATATTTCCCTCCAGAGTTACTCTAGGTCTACTCTATTAAACATAGCAGCCCTTCAGATAATTGAAGGTTGTTATATCCTCCATAAGCCTTCTTTTCTCTGGGATAAAATGAATGCCCCTTATTCCCTAAGGCGATCTGCGGAGGCCATGACTTCCTGGCTTCTCCCCAGGTGTCCCCAATTTGCCTCTTAAAATCAAGGGTCTAAAGGGGAAACTTTAAGGTGAGGGAATTGTTCTAGATCTTGTTCTCTATCTTGAATGTGGGGGAGGCTATGCAATTGTCTAAAATTACCAAATTTCATCAATCTATACACGTAAAAGGGTGAATCACACTGTATATAAAAGACACCTTAATTGCTAAGAAGCCTACATCAGTAATATTTATTCTTGACACTTGTAAAATTTTAAAAGTTGGGTGACAGAAATAAAATGAAAACAGCCCTCCCAGTGGAGTAAATACTCATCAGGAGACTTCTCAGACTGGCCCTCCATCCCAGTGCAGATGGAGAAATAGTCACAATCTTTGAGACTGGAAACAGAAAAGACATTGAAATGCAGAGAAAGCGGGCGTCTGACGGGCTCAGTCCGTTTAGCGTCAGGCTTTTGATTTTGGCTCAGATCCCGATCTCAGGGTCTTGGGATAAAAGCCCCATGTTGAGCTCTACAGAGTCTGCTTGAATTCTCTGTCTCTCCCTCTTCCTTTGCCCCTCCCTGCTGCTAGACTCTAAATAAATAAATAAATAAAATCTTAAAAAAAAAGAAGAAGAAAGAAATGCAGAGAAAGGGTTGGTTAAAAATCAAATAGAAACAAGCATCTTTTTTAAGTGACTAAAGACTCTCTCAGTGGAGTGTTGAATGGAATGAGGTTTAACCTCACTAAAACTTGAATTTTATTTACTTTTTTACATTTTTAAAAGTTTTTATTCATTTATTTGACAGAGAGAGACAGTGAGAGAGGGAACACAAACAGGGGAGTGGAAGAGGGAGAAGCAAGCTTCCCACTGAGCAGAGAGACTGATGCGGAGCTTGATCCCAGCACCCTAGGATCATGACCTGGGCCGAAGGCAGGCGCTTAACGACTGAGCCACCCAAGGGCCCCTAGAGCTTGAGGGTTTTTTTGGTTTTTTTTTTTTAAAGATTTTATTTATTTATTTGGCAGACAGAGATCACAAGCAGGCAGAGAGGCAGGCAGAGAAAGAGGAGGAAGCAGGCTCCCCGCTGAGCAGAGAGCCCAACGCGGGTCTCGACCCTGGGACCATGACCTGAGCCAAAGGCAGAGGCTTTAACCCACTGAGACACCCAGGTGCCCCTAGAGCTTGAGTTTTAAAAGCTCTCCTGCCTATGAATGGATCTGATCCGATTAATTCAAAGCAGCATTGGTCTTATTGATTGCTTAGACCTAGACATTAATGAGAAGAGCAAACAGCATTATCTATTATGTACCTGGCAAGCCTTTATATCCATTATTCTGTTTAAAAGGGCACAATGCTTCAGGTCAATATCTCTATTTCACAGATAAGAAAAGCCTAGACTCACCTGTTCAGTTATTCTGCCCGGAATCACTTGGTGCAGAAGAGCTGAGGAGCCTGTCTGGGCATTGTGGCACCTGTATGAAAAGGCCCCCAGCCACCCAGGAAGGAACGTGCTCTCCTCCTCTAGGGGTATTCAAGCAGAGGCAGATGGCTGTGTATCTCTTAGATGCTGAACACCACGGATCTCAGGTAGCTGAGCAAGGAAGGTGTGTGCTGTGAGCCCTGGTGTGTGTGTGGAAGGCTATATAGCTAAGAGTCATGAGCATGGGCTCCGGCATCAGACAGATGTTGCACTGAATCCTAACTCTGTCATTAATAGTTTGGATGGGTTTGTGTTTTTTTTATTGTGAGCTCAAGTTTGGGCTTTATCTGCAGGAACTCTTGGCAGCCTGGGTGGAGGGTTTGCTTTGTTTCTGTGAGGCAGCCCCCTCGCCCTAGAATGATGAAGAAAGGCACTGACAACAGGGCCAGTTTGTTTTAGTTACTTGCCTTAGTGTTTCTAGATCATGCAAATAAGTCACATCAGTTACAACCCCAGCCCCTTCTCTTTTTTTGAGTTGGGGAGGGGCAGAGGGAGAGGAAGAGAGAGGATCTTAAGCAAGCTCCACGCCCAGCACAGAGCCTAACTCAGGGCTTGATCTCACAACCCTAAGATCGTGACTTGAGCCAAAATCTAGAGCCAGGTGATTAACCGACCAAGCCATCCAGGCCCCCTAACCCAAGCCCCTTCTTTTTTTGTTGTTGTTGTTTTGTTTTTTTTTTTAGATTTTATTTGTCAGAGAAAGACAGCATGCACAATCGCACAGCAAGAGGGAGAAGCAGGTTCCCTGCAGAGCAATGAGCTCAATGTGGGACTCAGTCCCAGGACCCTGGGATCATGACCTTATCCGAAGGTAGCCTCTTAACTGACTGAGCCACCCAGGTGTCCCTACTCAAGCCCTTTCTAAAGACAAATCTGTGTTTGGGAACTCACAGGAGGAAATTCTTTTTTCTTCCCAGAGTCCAGGCCAAGATAGATGGTTTCCTTGCTATCCCTGATCAGCTCTTCCCTATTCTGTGTTTTCCATAAATAGATCCCTCTTTATCATACTTTTATATTATGTTTATTATTTTCTGTCCCTCCCCCACCACAATATAAATTCCCCAGGGGCAAAATTGTATTTGTCACTGCATCCAAGTACCTGGAGTAGGAGCCTAAATTATAGCAAGCTTTCAAAAAATGAAATTGAGCAAAGTAGTGAAAATATGCATCTCATTTTGCCAGCTTGGTTTTTATCTGACCCTTTCACTAAGAAGGTAGACTTTTGAGGGTCTCAGCTCTATCCAGGGTCCCAGTTCCTCAGTCTTATCTCCTATCCCAAAGTGACCCTGTGAGAACAAACTGCTTGCTTGCTGTTTTTTCAGCTTCCTCTTCACTTCCGGACCTTAGAAATTTCTTTCCTTTCTAGCAAGCTTAGCTGTCTGTTGAAAAAGTATTTGATATATTTTCACCAGCATTTCTATGGCCTTTGTAGAGGGAGGAATTTCAGGTTATCAGTCTGCCATGTTTCCAGAAATGGTTCTGCCACTTAGCTGTTACTTTGCTTCTCAAAGCTCCAGCTTTTTCTTCTGTAAAATATAGATACTATTAACAACTTCATAGGGTTTTTAGAAGACTTAAGTGAAAAGACATTTGTAGATCTCCCAGAACCTGATAAATGTGCAGCACATAATACCATTGTTACTATTGTTTCTGCAAGTCATGCTCTCTTGATTTATGGGCACACATTGTACAGACGAGCTCATGCAAATAAACAGGCTAGGAGTACACCCTGGGCAAGTCAGGAGTTCAGGATGTTTGGGGACATTATGGATGGCATTCCTGCCAACCCAAGACACAGCATTCTGTGCAACTGATCAGAAAACAGAAAACCACAAAGACCTCCCAGTGCTTCCCAATACTTTCCCCACCATGTCACACAGAAATTAACAGTTGTCTAGTTCACAAGGGTAAACAGATGAGGCTCTTCAAGGCTGAAGTGACCCATCTAGGACCAGCTGCCCTAAGCTTTCCCAGACTCCTTAGAGGTTAAAAGGATTGCTACTTTGCCACACTCATAGGAAACTATAAAACGTTACTAAGAGCCACTAAAGAAAACTTAAGTAAATGAAGATTATATCATAGTCATGGACCGAAACTTCAACACTGTAAAGATGTTCGTTCTCTCCAAACTGACCTACAGATGAATGTATTTCCCATCAAACTTCCCACAGGGCATGTTTGTTTACTTGTTTGGTTGGGTTTTTTAGGTGGAAGTTGACAAGCTAGTTCTGAAAAATACGAGTCAGGAAGCCCTCCTGGATAACAAGACAGTAGAGTGATGGTAATTACTACACTATGTCATGGGCACCAGATGGACAAAGAGGCCAACAGAATGATTAGAATCTGCCCCCCCCCAAACAGGCCCAAACAAATAAAAACAGTTGATTTATGACAAAGAACAGAGAGAAAATTTGATCTTTTCCAATAAATTGTTCTGATGTATTCCTTTCAGTTCTCGTTTATTTCTTCCCAAGCTAAAACTCCATACTCGGTAAACAACAATTGCTCATTTTCACCTGTCCCCAGGCCCTGGCAACCACCATTCTACTCTCTGTCTTTATGAATTTGATTACTCTAGATATCTCACATGAGCGGAATCAGAGTATCTGTTTTATTGTGACTGGCTTATTTCTCTTAGCAAATGTCTTCAAGGTTCATCCATACTGTAGCCTGGGTCAGAATTTTCTCCCTCTTTGCAGGTGAAGAATATTCCATTGCATGGACACACCGCATTTCATTTATCTGTTTGGTGATGAATTTGTTACTTCCACCTTTTGGCTATTGTGAATAATGGTGCTATGAATGCAGATCCCCACTTTCCATTCTTGGGGGTACTTACCCAGAAGTGGAGTTCTCAGATCATGTGGTGAGTTTCTGTTTAGTGTTCTTTGGGACCCACCATACCCTTGTCCATAGTGGCCGCACCAATGTACATTCCCACCAACAGCACAAAGGTCCCAATTTCTCTACATCCTCACCAATACTTGTTATTTTCTGGGTTTTTTTTATAATGGTCATCCTGATTTTTTTAAAAAATATTTTCTTTATTTATTTGTCAGAAAGAGAGAGAGAGAGCACAAGCAGGGGGAGTGGCAGGCAGAGGGAGAAAGCAGGCTCCCAGCTGACCAAGGAACTCAATGCAGGACTCGATCTCAGGACCCTGAGACCATGGCCAGAGCCAAAGGCAGATGCTTAACTGACTGAGCCACTCAGGTGTCCCAATAATAGTCATCTTCATGGGTGTGAGGTGACATTTCATTTGAGTGATGTTCCTCTAAAAATTAATGCTTCTGAGCATCTTCTTATGTGCTTATTGATCTTTGGTATATCTTCTTTGGAGAAATGTCTGCTCAAGTCTTTTGCCCATTTTTTAATCTGCTTGTTTGATTTTTTTTGTTGAGTTGTACAGCCTCAATTTGTTGGCTATGCAACCAAGACCCAGAGAGGTGAAGTGATTTAGCCAAGGTCACCCCAGGTTCATAGCAGACCCATGGCTAAAACCTAGCACTTTTATTCCCAAGGCCGAAACCTTTTCCTACTACACCAATCTGCCTGGCTCAGTACAAGATAACAGCCTCCGATCCTCACCTTTGAGATTCATCCCTGATATCCCCAAATTTTTAATCCAACTTCAGATCTGATTATCCCTGTCTTACCCTGTCTTTGTAGTAGCTCATTAACTTGGAGCCTAGCATTTTCAGCTCCAGTGGGTTTCTGTCCCTGTCCTGAGTCAGTGTTTATGACAGTCCTCCCCCACTTGGACTCCCCATATTACTCTGGCCTTATCCACCACCTGAAGAGGCGGTCTGTGTAGTCTGCATACCTGTGGAGGAATTTATTAGGCCAGGGTCCAGATGCAGACCTGAGATAAATGTTTTACAGCGGTGCAAGGCCACTGTCCCCCGCCACATTGCTCATTGGAGCCCCACATGATTGCTGATCTGAACTTTCTCGTTTTTCTCAGCAACAAGGTGGCAGGTCAGGGGAGGCCCGAGGACCCCTAGAGAGCTGTGAATTATTAACACTTGCAAGCTGGCTGCAAATGATACCTTAGCAGTCATTCCCTCCCTCGTTCTTTTACCCAGCTGAGGGGGCAGAATACACAATACTTTTCCACTAAAAGGAAAACTGAGGGACGCCTGGGTGGCTCAGAGGGTTAAGCCTCTGCCTTCGGCTCGGGTCATGATCTCAGGGTCCTGGGACCGAGTCCCGCATCGGGTTCTCTGCTCAGCGGGGAGCCTGCTTCCCCACCCCCCTCTCTCTGCCTGCCTCTCTGCCTATTTGTGATCTCTCTCTGTGTCAAATAAATAAATAAAATCTTTAAAAAAAATAAAAGGAAAGGAAAACCGAGCCATCTGCCACAGTTCGTCTTCTCCAGGGGAGCTGCTGGGTTTCCCACGAAGTCCCTGGAGCCAGGCAGAGAGGGGTATAGATCCTTCAGCCTCTGACATCCTTCCTCCCAGTCACTTGGGCTCCTAACCATCACACCAGTCATGAAACAGGTGTAAGCCCCAAGTCCGATCAAGGATCAGAGGTGCTCTCCCCAACCAACACTCCCACAAACCCACACACAGTAAGAGCCTTGCATGGCTGCAACCAGGCAAGCCTCAGGGGGAATGTGACACAATGACAGAATTTTCCCTCTGCCTGCAGATGTCACCCACTAGCATCTTCGTTGCCTAAAAGCCCAATGTGGTCAAGTGAAAAGTAAGAATTCACCACCAAAGTTAAAGCAATCTTTGACTACACTGACTAGACAAGACTCTGACTATGCTAGGCAGGGGGCAGGTCTGAGATCCACATGTACTTGACAAGGGAACTGGACAAACTAGACTATGTTCAGAGACAGTGATGGGGCTGAAGGACACACTGACACTGGACCATAAGGAGTAGTTGAAGGAGACGGGGACCCTTAGCCCTGAAAGGAGAAGTAGTAGCTAGTATGATGACCTTTCTTCAGAGGTTTGATGGACTTCCGTGTGGGAAGGGAGACTAGGTAATGACAATAACTAACATTAACTGAATACTTACTATGTGCCAAGTACCACACTAACTGTTTTCCATACATTTTCTCATTGAAAATAGCCATCGATCCCATGACAAAAGTGCTAATATCAGGCCCATTCCACGGAGGAGGAAATTAAGAAAAGTCGAGTGACTTGCCCAAGGCCATCACCTAAACGGAGTCAGAAGATGAACCTTGCAGTCTGACTCCTGTGCCTGGGACTGAACCACCATCCAGGACATGTTCTTTGTGAGGCCCTCAGCAGAACAGGGAGCCATGGTTGGAAGTTAACGGGAGGGAGATCTGAAGGCAATAGGACGAAGAATTTGTAAACTGGAGGTGCTCAAAAAGAACGCTGGGCGGGTACTCTGGGTGGTAATGAGCCACACACCACCAGAGAGATGAAAGCAGAGTCTGCAAGAGGTATCACACACAACAGTTCCCAAGGAGCAACTTGGCGAACGCCGCACCGAGGAGCTTGTGAGGGACACAAACATGTGGTTGGACCCCACTGCAAACCTACGGAATCAGACACTCCGTGGCAGGGCACAGCCTTCTGCATTTTAACCCTTGTCTGGTGACTTTAATACACACTCAAGTCTGAGAACCACTGGCATAGAAGTTTCTTCACCCTGCCAGTGACTGGACTAGACCTCACCATTCTCCAGAAGCAAGAGATTATTTAAAATCCAACCAGATCTTCTTTTAATGTTGAGCACTTCCTAGTAATACCCAGAACACAACGCATCAGTTGCTAGGTTGTGTAACTGGCCTCAGATACCTCAGACATCCTAAGTGACAGGACAAATATTTGGGAGGCTGTGGGCCAGGGGCTGCCCCAAGCCCCCCAACGGGATGCAGCTGATACTCCGGTCACTTCAGTGGCTTCATTGGTTTCCAACAAACCTGTCAAGTTATCCCTACACCATGTTTGTTCATATTGTTCGTACATCTGAAAAATGCTTACCCCTGCATTTTGAAATCCCACCTCCTTTCAGAGTTTAATTCAAACGTCACTTTGTCCACTGAAGTAAGTGCCCCACACTGTCCATCACGGGGACAGTCTCCATTTCCTCTCTCATTCCTTCTCTTCTTCTGGGCTTCCTCTCACTTGTGTGGTGCTTACAGCACCGGGCACATTCTGCCTGGGCCAGCACCTTGTCCCTCACCACCAAGCATGCTCTCTTTGAGAACAGGCCAGCTGGTGCTTGGTCATGTCAACCCCGCAGGGCCCAAGACACAATGACGTTCAGTGAGGAGGGAGCAGAAGCAGCATCTTGAGGAAATCATGTACGCAGGTGTTGCACGATGGGCAGATGCACGCTGACTGGAAGGAAGTCCTCTGCCATTCGCTTTCAAGCCTGAGGTCTTTGCAGAATTTTGAGGTTTTTGCAACAACCAGTGTGAACACACGTGTGTCTGCTGGTGCTCAAGAGGCCCCAAAGTTGCAGCTCCACAGTTTTGTTATCTTTGACTTTTTTTTTTAAAAGATTTTATTTGTTTACTTACTTGACACAGAGAGAGAGAGATCACAAGTAGGCAGAGAGGCAGGCAGAGAGAGGGGGAAGCAGGCTCCCTGCCAAGCAAAGAGCCCCATGCGGGGCTTGATCCCAGGACCCTGAGATCATGACCTGAGCAGAAGGCAGAGGCTTAACCCACTGAACCACCCAGGCGCTCCTATCTTTGACTTTTTTTTCATTGTTGCATAGCCTCCAGCTGATAGACAAAGACTGAAGGGTGTCATGGCCAACCTTCTGGGTGTCCCACAGAGATGAGCACAAGCAAGTCTCCATTTCAAGGAACAGAGAAGTCATAAATTTGGCTGCTGTTGTAGGGACTGGGATAGAAAATACTAGACCCTGTTCAGCAGTTCATGTCTGTGGGGCCAGGTGTCCTATGGCTGTCGTGGACTGGTCCTGGGCCCAGCATGATGGTGAGACACCTGCAGATAAGAGGAGAGACTCCCCTCCCCCACCCCCCAGCAATTCCAGCAACCTCCCATCCCCCAGCTGGTTTCCATCCCCCAGGAATCCACACATTCTATTGTGAAAGCTGAGCAGTTTAACAGAATAAGGAGATGGAGCTGATGCCTGTCTCACCTGATAACATGACAATGGCTTGGGTGGATTCCATGAAAGGACCACAAACCTCAGAGCACTTTTCAGGTCTAAGGACCACAGAGTACTACAAACCAGGAAATCCCTATCCACAGATGGGTGAGTGACTCTAGATTTGTCATGAAAAATCTCCCTGACCCCTCTTCTTCTGATACCCCTTGGGCTCCTGGATAGCTTGGCATTTGTCAACAATCATGTCAGTTATTTGTTTCAGAACCATGGGGCTTCTCATTGTGCTGGATCCTCTCTGGCATAGAGCCTGGCCCAGCCTTGCAGAAGTTAGAACCCAAAACTTCTCACTCTCTTTCCATCAAAGTGTGTGACACTAGAATTCAGAGATAATCCTGGCAATCTCCCAGTGACCTCCCTTGGACACCAGTGACCAAGGAGGAACAGATCAGAACAAAATGGAAATGGGTTGAGGGGGTCATAGATGGGGAAACAAGGTCAGCCATTCACCCACTCATCCCCCCACCCCATGCAGGACCATATGGGCTGTCCCCGTCTCCATCTCCCACACCCCACTCAGGTTCCCTCACTGTGCTGCCCTCTTCCCCCTTCAGTCTAGAGCTGCTCTCTCCTCTGTCCTGTCCTTAAGCAAAGCCTTCTCTCAGGAAAAGACTTGATACCCTTCTTTATACTTGAGAGCACATGCTCAGTCATTCTATCATCAGTCTTATCTTCATTCTGAATTATCAAGTGAAAAATCTTTGTCCCCCGAGGTGAAGAAAACAATTTCAAAGAGTGCTTTTTCTCAGCCCCCTCAGCAGATAGTCTGTCTCTAACACAAAAAGGAAGAGGAAAAGCAGCAGAGGATGAGGTGGAGAAGAAAAAAAGTTCACAGTAGGGGTGGAGGAGAGAGAGGCAGGAAGACCCCTGATTGCTACAAAAACTCATGCTGTGGTTTTCAAAGACCATATATACCAGTCATGAAGGTGTGAGCAATGACGGAAGTGGGAGACAACCAAAGAACAAGTCAGGGGCTGAGAGCTTATTCAAAGTGCCTTCACCAGAGCCCCCGGGCTGAGAGCAAGAAAGAAGAACTTCTGTCCCAAGGTAATGAGGCCCACTGGGGAACTGGGGTCTGGAAGTGGGAATGGGACAGTTGACAGAACTGCTCAGATAAGGACAGGCTTCTAGTGAGGTCCTTGAGAACCCCTAATTTTTGCAATGCTCTTTACCCTTAGGACGCTAGAAAGAGAAGTGTTACTGTGCCAACTGGGACGCCATGCTTGCTCTTCCCCAGTTGGCTTCCAGGGATACAGGCCCCATTCTGACACTTGCCTCAAATGTGAAAGAACTGTACTGCATGTTCATGGGAGGGAAATCCAGGCGAGCTCCCGAAGTAACAAACCTGACCAAGCGCAAATCTCTTATGCTGTTCTAAATCCTACAGGCCACTTTGTTTTGGTCAGTGTTCATGGGGGATGGATGACAAAGGGTCATTCTTATCAATAAAAAGGACATGGTCACTAGAAGAAAGTTGTCAAGACTTGGATCCACTGTCCTCTAGATCCCTCAAAGCCTGGCCTAGGACAAGCCACTGGGCTCCACGGAGCTTCAGGCTGGTCCTGTGAGGCACCCCAAGGGAAGTTTATATCCCAGATGTATGCTCTGTGGTTGGGGGAGGAATGCCAACAAGAGAGGCTTCAGGCCAACTGGCATGTTTTGGCAGAGTAAACTTGTGAATTCCAGAGTGAAAATAATGATTTGGAAATAGTTTTCCACGGGACGCCAGGGTGATGCAGTCAACATCGGGACAGGGTGACTGTCCAGCTCTTGGTTTCAGCTCAGGTTGTGATCTTGGGGTCATGGGATCGGCCCGCATAGGCTCCATGCTCATTGCAGAGTCTGCTTACACTGTCTCCCTCCTCCCTCCCCTCCCTTCCACTCTCTCTCTCCCCATCTCTCTCTCTGTAAAATGAATGGGTAAATCCAAAAAAAGAAAAAGAAGAACAAGTAGTTTTCCGGGGCACCTGGTATGGCTCAGTCAATCAACTCTTAAGCAATCAACTCTTGACCTCAGTTCAAGTCTTGATCTCAGGGTCATGAATTAAGGCTCATATTAAAAAAAAGAGAGAGAGAGAACGAAAGAAAGAAAGAGAGAGAGAAAGAAAGAAAGAAAGGGAGAAAGAAAGGAAGAGTGAGTTTTCCTCTAAGTTCCAGAGTTATGCACTTTAGCAGAAGACCTTTCATCTAGAAATCAGGAGAGCTGGTTGCCTCAGTTTCCCTAGTTGCAAAACAAGGAGACTGTTCTGTAGGAGTTCTTAACTGGGGTCCATTCATGAGATTCATAAACCTGAGAGAAATATTATATCCTTATTTCTACCATTTTCTAGCTGAAAGTTAGCATTTGTTTCAATTATGAATGTAGGCAACCAACCACAATAGAATTTGCCATCAATAGAAATCAGAAACATTTTCAAATCTCATTACATTTGTAACAGATTTCTCAAAATGTCACATAGATTCATCACTACTATGAGGTTATGATGATTACTGACACCAGATCTAAGGAAGCACTTACACTACACTATCACATGTTCCAATGTTTAGACAACTATTTTGATATAATTTGTTTCCTTTGTTATCCTTTGTATTTTGTTTTATTAATTTGTAAATTATTCTGAGAAGGGGACCCACAGGCTTCACCAGACAACCAAAGGTGCCTGTGGTGCATTTATGTTAAGGCTGGGAAGCCCAACTCTGTGTGTTGAGGCAGGTCAAGGCCTCAAGCCTGAGAAAGCAGGCAAATGCTCCAAGGGCCTTCTGAGACTGACTTCAGTTTACTTACTAATCTGTTTCTATCTTAAGGACGTTGGGTGTGTGGTGGTTGATGAAATCCCATCTCTGGGTCTGGGGCATCTTTTTCAGCTCGGTGGGAGATCTGCAATGGGAATCTGCAAACAAATATTTGTGAAGCTGTTTGCTAACCTTCCAGCTCCTCTGAGAGGTTAGATCAGGGCTTTGGTAGCAGAGAGAAGAGCCTCTTCCTTCCAGTCTTTACCCACCCGCAGTGGGTCCACACTCTACAGAAAATGTCAGGCACAGACCACGTGTCATTTAATTATCACAACATTCACAGGAGGGAGCTTGAAACACAGGAGGAGTGTAAGGCCGAGCAAGGTTGGTAACGTGCCCCAGATCCCATGAAGCTTGCTAGGATTTGAGTCTGGGACTCCAGGTGCCTCCCGCTTTATAAGGTCAGGGAGAAGGAGGGTGTTCACCTCCAGAGGCACATCCTCAGAGTCCATGGGTCCTGGGCACCCAGCATAGTTCAGGGGCCACGCGGAAGGCCGAAAGGTGACAATGCCAACCTAACCTGGACCCTCATCCTTGCCGACTCTAGGGCTCGCCAAGTCTTATGAGGAAGAGACCGGCCTCTAGCCCGTGGACCCAGAAAGTCCCCACCTTTCGTCCCCCAGCACCTCTTCCCGCTTTGGAGAGGTCTAGTACAGGCTGCGTTCTCAGGACCCACCCGACCGGATCTTGCACCGCCCACACCTCCAGCACCAGCTCAAGTTTTCCTCAGCTAGCCCGCACACCCTACCCCGCGCCATCTCCGGCTTCAACTAGAAAGCAGCGCCCTCTAGAGGTCATAACGCAGAAGCAGCGCTGCCTGCTCCGCCCGGCCCTGCCCGCATCACACCGGGTGCTCCCCCTCCAGGCACCAAGGTCACCTACTCCAAGAGCATCTTTTCCCCATGGCCCCCCCTGCCGAGGCCCCCTGAACGGCCCACGATAAACTTACACGCTCTGTTCCAACTCGGCCCTAGGCACCACGAAGCGCGGCCACTCCTGCATCAGCGCCTGTGAGCCTGCCCGCCACTCTGCCGCTCTCTTCTTGGAAGCAGTCCCTACCACGCCCCTCCCACCCCGCTGCACCAGTCCCTCAGGAAACACGCTAGAGAGGGGACGTGACCTTCTCAACATCTCGCAGCTAGCTAATGCACACCCAGGACTGGAAGCCCAATCTCCCCAGCCCACCCCCTGCCTTACCTCACCACCAGAATCCCAGTCAGCAAACATCTGTCAAGGCCCAACTGCATTCCGGTCTTGCAGCCTTTCCAGACCTCTCATTCACAATTTCTCCTTTCCTACTCCTTGATATACTTTATAACCTTATTATTGTTATCACAGCCTTCCTTGGGTTGCAGCTGTTCCTGAATGGCTAGAGAGCTGTGAGGAGAGGGACAAAGGACATGAAAGACCCGCATAACTTGGAAGTTAGAATCCTACTTCCTTCACTTAGAAGCTGTGATTTTTAGGCTCCTCACAATGCCTCTCTAAGCTTCCATATGCTTTGTAAAAGTGACACATTTTTAAATAACTAGAAAAGCCGTGCTTTATAAGAACTAAACACAATTGTGGAGGTGGAGGTGTTTGGGACACTGTAAATTGCTGCAAATATGAGGAAGCATAAAAGTAGTCCTGGCTAACATTTACTGAGTCCTTACTCTATGCCGGTCACTATCCTGGCATTAAACCATTTAAGTAGTTTACATGGGTTGCCTCCTCTAACCCAAAGAACAGCCCTGGGCAGAGAATATGATCATTTTACAGCTCAGTAAGCTGCTTTTCAGAGAGGTTAAGAAACTTGACAAAGCCAGAGTACAGATGGTTCCTTCTGACTAGAGCCTGCATAGAACCACTGAGAGAGTCAGCCCCTGTTTTAGTCATCTCTCTGGGCTCTATGGTGCCTAAAACATCATAGTTGTTCAGTGTTTGTCAAATATATCCATTTATTAAGGGCTGAGGATGGTTCCTATCCCAGAAGCCTAAGTATAAGTGTTTCCTTAGATCTAGCATCAGTAAGTTTTGGGACACAAGCCGTCTGGTTCCAGAGTCTGTGCTTTAAACCACAAACCTAGGCTAAATGAATAACTGCAATTCTTCTTTTTTTGAGTTTTTTAAATTTAAATTCAATTAATTAACATATAATGTATAATCAGTTTTAGAGGTGGTGTTCAGTGTTTCATCAGTCTTATATAACACCCAGTGCTAATTATATCACGTGCCCTCCTTAATGCCCAGCACCCAGTTTTCCCATCCCCCCACTCACCTTTCCTCCAGCACCCCTGTTTGTTTCCTATGATTAAGACTCTCTGATGGTTTGTCTCCCTCTCTGATTTCATCTTGTTTTATTTTTCCTTCCCTTCCCCTATGTTCCTCTGTTTTGTTTCTTGAATTCCACATATGAGTGAGATCATATGATAGTTATCTTTCTCTGACAGACTACTTTTGCTTAGCATAATACCCTCCAGTTCCTTCCATGTCCTTGCAAATGGCAAAATTTTATTTCTTTATCTTCCTTTTCAAATCAGATAATACTTTGTGGCTAGACACAAAGCATGTCATTCAATGGTTTGTTTCAAGAGTCAGCAGAATGTCCTGGTGGAGACATGGAAGAGCATGAAAGTAAGACAACACACAGAAGGAACACAAGGTCAAGGCTAGGGCAGTAGCCCTAGGGGCCAGACCACTGGGAGTTTTCATTAGGATCATAACAAACTTAGAGGCGCCTGAGTGGCTCAGTTAGTTAAGCATCTGCCTTTGGCTCAGGTCATGATCCCAGGGTCCTGGGATTGAGCCCCATATCGGGCTCCCTGCTCCACGGGGAGCCTGCTTCCCCCTCTCTGCCTACTACTTGTGATCTCTGTCTGTTAAATAAATAAAATCTTTTTAAAAAATAAAAAAATAAAAAGTAGTAGTACATTCATAAGGTACGATACATCAAGTGGAAGAGTATTATATGAGAAAAAAAGCCTCCTTACATTTATGTGCTTCCCAACCCACAGGAACTGCCCTTCCCCTCTAAAGTTCACCTCTTTTAATATTTTCCACTTAACTTTTGGATACAAAGAACAGAATGGTGGTTGTCAGAGAAGAGGAGCCTGAGGGGTGGGTGAAATGGGTGAAGAGGGTCTGGAGGTACAGACCTCCAGCTGTGAAATGAACAGGTCATGGGGATATGGTATGCAGCATGGGGACTACAGTGAATGGTACTGTAGTGCACATTTGAAGGTGGCCAGCAAAGTGAATCTTGAAAGTTCCCATCAAAAGAAAAACATTTTTTGGTAAATTTTCGTGGTGACGGATGGTGACTAGACTTCCTGTGGTGATCGTGTCACAGTGTATAACTACTGTCAAATCATTACTTGTAACTCGTATCATGTATGTCAATTATACCTCTATAAAAAGATTAGAAATAAAATCTTCACTGGTAGGAATCTATGAGAATAAATTCACATAATTATGAACACTGTGCAACAATTTTTAGGGAGGGAAAGCTGTTTATGTACTGATAAGGAATGTCTCCACAGGACACACTGGTAAGTGAAAAAAGCAAAATATAGAACAGAGTGTACAGTACACTATCATTCATTGTTGTTATTGATTTTTTTTATAAAAGGGAAGATATGGAACCTCTTAAATATGCATAGAATATCTCTAGAAGTATCCACAATAAGGCAACATCAGTTGACTCTGGAGATCTGGAGATGAGAGTAGGAAGGAAACTTTTAACTATATACCTCTACCCTTTGAACCCTGTGAATGTAATTATCTATCCAAAAAGTTATAAACTATTAAAGTGTTTAAATATATTTTTAAAACACTTATAAAGAGAGGGGATTTTTAAAAATAAAAATATTTATTTTATATGCATAGCCCTGCAATTTGCCTTTTTTGACATAATGGTATATTATTGACCCCCCTTCAAGCTCATATTTAGAGAACTCATTCTTTTTAATAATACATAATTTTCTACTGATTGAATGATTCAAAATTTATTCAAGGATTTCCAACTGATGAAAACCCAGGTTTTATCTTGCTTTTGCTTTGGGTTCAGTTTGGGGTTTTTGAGATGAGAACAATTTTTCTTAGCTAGGATTAGAACAAAAAAAAAAAAAGAGAGAATATATAAACATAAAAGGCAAAACTGGGATGCCTGGGTGGCTCAGTTGGTTAAGCGGCTGCCTTCGGCTCAGGTCATGATCCCAGCGTCCTGGGATCGAGTCCCACATCGGGCTCCTTGCTCGGCAGGGAACCTGCTTCTCCCTCTGCCTCTGCCTGCCACTCTGTCTGCCTGTGCTCGCTCTCTCTCTCTCTCTCTAATAAAAAAAAAAAAAACATAAAAGGCAAAACAATAAAATATTGGATAAAAGTATAACTCCAGCCTGAGGGAAACTTTCTTAAACAATACAGAGAACTACAGATCACTTAAAAGAAAAAATAGATAGAGGCACTGTATTTAACTACATGCAAATGTGAATTTTCCTGATGGAAAGAAACATTTTTTCAAGAGACAATGAATTGGAAGAAAATATTTGTTAAAAAAAAAAAAAGTCAGGGTAATATCTCTAATATAGAGAAAAGCTGATTTTTTAAGAAGTTGGTTTGGAAAGAAAAAAAAGCAAAGGATATGAACAGGCAATTCATAGAAAAGGAAATACTAATGACCAATAAATGTATGAAGAGATCCTCACCCTCACTAGTCATGGAAATGCAAAATAAATCAACAGTGTGATATAATTTTTCATTCATCAAAATTGGCAAAAATGTAAAATATTCAGTGCTAACAAGCGCATTCTTGCTGGATATCTGAATCTCAACCATATTTCTGGGAAGCAATCTGATAATATGTAGCAGAAAAAAAATTGTGTTCCTAGTCTTTGACCCAGTAATGCAACTTAATTTAGAAAAAAATATATTCTGAAAATAGAGCCTTTAGTGTCTCTGTCTCTTTCCTCTTTTCTCTTCTCTTCTCTCCAGTGAACCTCACTTGATTAACTGTCTTGCTTCCCAGCCAGCTGGACTCTCATGCCCAAGCCTTCCACCACCAGACTCTAGCCAACTTAAGCTAGTGCCTGGAACATGGAGATGGTCTTGGAGCCCTGGGAGGAGTCCTCATGTGCTTTCAGGAAAGTGAGGAAAGGACATCATTGGAACCAACATTTCCTTTTCAGGAAAGTGGTGCAAGGACATCATTGGAGCCAACATTTGCTTCAAGTTCCTGTGGCTGCTGACACTGTGCAGGACACTGATGGCACCTGGCAGAGGCTTCTTGGCCCTGGCCATTCTGCTGGCAATTGTGGACATCCAGCTTGGTGGTGAGGACAGCCCCTCCTCAGATCCCCAGAGCAGAGATAGCCATCAGGGAAAATCCTGGACTCAGGAGGAGGGATGGATCCCAAGGTTTTTTTTCTGGTAGGGAAGAAAAGGACCACTCCCTCTTGACACTAGTGGAAGGGTGAAAAATATAGTTTTTCTTTTTCTGTTAAAACTAATACTATTGTGCTCCCCATCAGACATTCTGCCTCTGCTCTGTGTTGCCAAGAGCCTGGTAATCTGGCCCTCAATCTAAGATGCTTTCAGGATCTTATACATTCTAAATTTATGAAATCCAGGTTTGAGATCCAGATACTACACTGTGTGTCAACTTGGGGCACCTGGGTGGCTCAGTTGGTTAAGCATCCAACTCTTGATTCAGCGCAGGTGTGATCTCAGGGTCATGAGATCAAGCCCTGCTTTGGGCTCTGTGCTGGACGTGGAGCCTGCTTAGGATGCTCTCTCCCCATCTCCCCTCTCTGAAATACATATGTCAGCATTAGCAACCCACTAAACCACAGTGTAACTCAGTTTATAAAATGGGAACATCAGTACGTGGTTCTAGGGCTATACCGAGGATTAGATGTATACAAATGCATTTTAATAAAGGTCCTATACAAGTTCCACTTGGAATAGAAATAAAATCTAAATCATTTCTGAATTAATGAATAATTGGGATTACAGGTCTCCCTCAGATATAGGTATAGCTCGTAAATAACTCTTCTAAGAGGTGGTATTTAATGTAGCCTGGGCAGCCGCCTCCTCTGCCTCAACATTTCTGGGTGAGTGCACTTAGTCTATGTGAGTGAACTTCCCCTGGCTAACTCTTCCCCCTTCCCATTCCAGGGGGCATGCATATCCAAAGCTCATTTCACCAGGAAGGAAAACAACTAAGCTTGATCTGTACTTTGCAGTATAAGAAAGAAGAGGCTGAGGGGGTTATAGTGTTTTTGTGCAAGAACAGATCTTCTGACTGTTTCCCCGAGACCAGCTTGGAGCAACTGAGACTTAAACGGAATCCTGGGAGAGATGGTGTCAGTGAAATACCATCTCAGTTGGTGTTCACCATAAACCAAATCACACCATCGGACAGCGGGACCTACCAGTGTTGTGCCACAAGCCGGAAGCCAGACATCCGCCTTCAGGGTCACTTTTTCTCTGTTTTAGTCACAGGTGAGCTCTGACATCCCACATGCCACCAGATGAGATAATAAGCAGGGTTGGCAGCTGGAGACAGAAATAGTTACTTCAGGTCCTGGACAGGCAGTCCCACTGCAGTGGCAAGTGCTCACAGCATAAATACAAAAGTGATCTCATTTTGTCTTCTATTTTATTTATTTATTTTTTAATATTTTATTTATTTATTTGACAGAGAGAGATCACAAGTAGGCAGAGAGGCAGGCAGAGAGAGGGAAGCAGGCTCCCTGCTGAGCAGAGATCCCAATGCGGGACTCGATCCCAGGACGCTGGGATCATGACCCGAGCCGAAGGCAGCGGCTTAACCCACTGAGCCACCCAGGCGCTCCTGTCTTTTATTTTAAAAATCTTATTGAGATAAATAATTTCATTTTTATTGACACATAGAGGTAAAGCAATTTGTTCAATTTATCTCGCTGACCAGTGCCAGTAAAGCAGATAGAGGTCTGAAATTTAGGCTTTCTTGATTCTAATTCAGAGATCTCTCAGAAATGTCCTAGTTCTAAATACAGACACTGAGCCTTCACGCTGTGACAGAGATGGATTTGAGATAAAATAAACATTTAGTTGTAAGAAACAGAAACCTACTCAAGCTGCCATGGGTTAAAAGGAACAAATAATAAAGCATGAATAAAGGAATGAAGCCCTCACGAGATCCAGTTTCTGAAATCGGAAACCAGAAAGCCGACAGAACCTAAACAGTGACAGTCTCAATCTCTCTGGGGCAGCAAGGTCTCTCATCTCTGCATATTTCCTTTATTTTCTGCATACTCCTCTACTCTATTACTACTTAGACAAAACCTAAATACGGTCAACTCCAGACTCAACTTTATATATGACTTCGTCATATGGCCAGCAGAGAGTGACTCTTGTGTTTCTATATTCCCAAAGGAACAAGCCTTCAAAACTTAGGATTTTGTTCTAATTAGAATTCTATACTCAACCAAATTGCCAGTCAAATGTGAGGAAAGAATAAAGACAGGCAATGACTCAAAAAAAAGGATTGCCTCCCATGTGATCTTAAAAAGCCGCCAGAGGTGTGCTTCAGAAAAACAGGAAGTGAACAGGTAGAGTGGATAAAATGGGATCCAGGAAAGTAAGGACTCTAATAGGGGAAAGGAGATAAGAAAATTCTAAAATGAAAAATGGCCAAAACAATTGGTCCAAAAGGAAAAAGAGAAAGAGGGATCTGGAAGATCTTGAGGAGGTGAAAACAGAATTGATAGATCATCTTTCTAAAGGCCTGTGACAGATTGGATGAAGGATTAAAGATATGGATATGGAAAATTCTGCCTGGTTAAAAAAAAAAATAAGGTAATCATCATCTCCAGGGAAAACATTAATTTCACAAAAGGAAACCTAATCACGGCACACAACTTGGTTCTGTAATGTGTAACATTTATAGAATCCAAATTACATAAACATTCATTTAACTACAACGTGTAATATAATGATTTATGAAAGATGCAGAGAAGGGAAGTGCGTAGTGGCTTAAAATAAACATATCCTCATCTTCTTTAACAGAAAATCAATAGATAATGCCCAAATTTTATCATCAAGAAGTGGTAACATAAGCATACTATTTAGGAATACAGTGAAACACCTCAGAGCTGACAGTGGTTGTCTCAGGGGAATAGGCCTAGGAGGGGGAAAAGGATACTGCTATTATTCTTTAGGAACTTTCAAATACTGTATTTTAACTTTAAGAAAAATAGAAAACAAAAAATAAAATGACACCCCCTCCCAAATAAAAACCTAGCCCAGAGTCTTTTCACAAATATTTTAATCATTTCCTATGGTTAACAGTTAATCCACATTTTCTACGTTGTTCTAGATTGATTTATATTTTCTTCCTTGCTTCCTGGTGTCTTCCCCTCCGACCTCACTACAGCATCCAGCACTTCCTATTCTCTCCCTTAACAAATGCCCATCCCTATTGGCTTCTACAACTCTACTTCCCTGGTTTTCCCACCTTTCTGGGTGTTCTTTCGCTCCTTCTCTGCCTCCATTTCCCCCTCCCACCTCTCAAACATGAGAATTCATTCCCCAAGACTCACTCCTTACCTCTCTGATCTTTCCCCTACTGTTTCTCCCAAGTTCTCATTCATCTCATGACTTTAACCTGCCCCTTCTTGCAAAATGATCCACAAATCAACTCCTCCAGCTCTAATCTCTTCCTAAGTTTCAATTTAACATTTTCACTGACAACTGGATTCCTAGCTTCTAACTGCCCTGCCATCTCCTCAGACTCAAACCTATCCTGAGACCCTAGTTCTGCCCCATGATTTATGTCAAAATGTCAAAATCTTGGTGTCTTTTCTTCTCTTCTCCATACAGTCAGTTACTAAGTACAACTAGTTCTTTCCCAGTTTTATTCCTTTCTTTCCAAAGGGGCTTTCCAAGTCTTCATCGTCTCACACTTAAAATATTCCAATAGTTGGGGCACCTGGGTGGCTCAGTGGGTTAAAACCTCTGCCTTCAGCTCAGGTCATGATCCCAGCGTCCTGGGATCAAGCCCTGCATCGGGCTCTCTGCTCAGCAGGGAGCCTGCTTCCCTTCCTCTCTCTCTCTGCCTGCCTGTCTGCCTACTTGTGATCTCTGTCAAATAAATAAACAAAATCTTAAAAAAAAAAATGCCAATAGTCTTCTGACAAGCTCCTTGGGATCTGACCATATCTTACCCAACCTTGTATCTCCTCCCACACCTACCTCAGGGCCTGGCACTAAGCTATTACCTAATAAATGATCCATCAACTCTAAATAATCTCTCTGCCTCCAAACCAAACAGCCACCTAACCTCTTTCTAAAATGCTAATTTGTACATGCCACACCACCAGTTGTTTTTTTTTTTAATCTTATTTATTTGACAGACAGAGATCACAAGCAGGCAGAGAGGCAGCAGAGAGAGAGACAAGGGAAGCAGGCTCCCTGCCGAGCAGAAAGCCCCATGTGGGGCTCCATCCCAGGACCTTGGGATCATGACCTGAGCCGAAGGCAGTGGCTTTAACCCACTGAGCCACCCAGGCGCTCCCACACCACCAGTTTTAAAGGCTTTTAATTTTATATGGGGCAAAGTCTAAATTATTTTTGCCTCGCTCTGGAGGCTTTATAAAATTTCATTCTATTATGTGAATACTCTGTTCCCATTGAACTCACAAGAGGAAACTCTTCTGTCATTCTTCTCACGCTTCTCATATTGATTGTGCATCCCGCAGACACAGTGCTGAGCTTGGAGAGTAGAATGGGGGGAGCAACAAGGCCCTTACTCCTTATAAACTAATCTATATATAGTCTATAATCTGATCACATTCTTTTAATATGCCCTAAGCTTTTCTACTGGTGATGGCGCTCTGTAAGATAAACTGCCTTTCTCAGCCTCAGTACTCTGAGACTCTAATACTTAAGTATTAGAGTCAGCACATGCACCAAATGCAGAGATGATAAAGTTCCTCTTGGAAGGTGAAACTAACAAAGCCAGACACGTAACATATAATACCGGTAAATAACGTCTACTGTTCACTGTGTACTTACCGTGTGCCAGGCATTATGCTGAATGATGTGTCAATTATTTCATTTAGTCTTCATTGCCTTTTTGAAGTTGCAGCTATTGGGACGCCTGGGTGGCTCAGTTGGTTGAAGTTGCAGCTATTGTAGTCTTGTGAAAAGTCAGGCTCAAAGGTAATTGAAGGTAATTTTATTCAGCTAGTAAATGGTGAATAAAAGTCCAGATCTATTCCAAAGCCCAGATTTTAACTTAGGCCAAAGTGCTTGACACACTCCGGAAGACGGTTTTTACGTGAGGGGGCACCCAAGTCCAAGGTACCTAAGCTATTTTAGCTAACAAGACTTGAAAGTTCCTTCAAGGTAGGCCTGTTTGCATCCCCAGTGTGACACATTCTGTATCTATTTTTTGCTGTTTAAGTACCTCATCATCATGACCCAGAAATGTTTAAAAAATACTTATTTGGGCAATCAGTTATGCTGAGCGTTATCCTTGGAGATCAAAAAAGATGTTCTGAGATGATGCAAAAGGAGGTATTGATGATTTCTGAAACCCTCCGCTGATCAATTAATTTTCTTTTGAACCAGAGACAGGGAACTATACAGTGAAAGGACTGAAACGATCAGGACACCCCAAGTTCAGTCACAGCAAAGGCACTTTCAGTTCAGGCTTCCTGCAAGAAAATGCCTGGGTGATGCTGGTCACTAGCCTGGTGACCTTGGCCCTTCAAGGTATGTTCCTAAGAGTCTTCAGCAGCCCAGGAAATGAGGGTGCTACACCTATGACATCTTGCTTATCCTCCAGGAGGAGACGGGTAGAAAGGAAGCCTAGAGTGGGAGAGTGAAGGAAGGCCCTAGCTGTCCACAGGAAAACATCAAACCAACATGAGGGCAAAATTGGGCCAAAGGGACTCAAGACTTTATACTAACCAGAAGAAGATGGGTGAAACACATTTTCCACAGGATACGAGGTCAGTCCTGTTAGGAAAGAAAGCTTGTGGAAGAGGCAAAGAAATAAATACAGCTGTCTCTACTCACGGGACAAACAGAAGACTACAAGTTAAGGCAATAGATGTTTGACTATCATGTGAAGATGAACAAGGCAAGAGTCAGAATGGGTCTGGAGGTGGGTTTTAAAAATGCAGCTCCTGGGGCACCTGGGTGGCTCAGTGGGTTAAAGCTTCTCCCTTTGGCTCGGGTCGTGATCCCAGGGTCCTGGGATCGAGCCCCACAGCGGGCTCTCTGCTTGGCAGGGAACCTGCTTCCCCCCTTCTCTCTGCCTGCCTCTCTGCCTACTTGTGAGCTCTGCCAAATAAATAAATAAAATCTTAAAAAAAAAATGCAGCTCCTTGGCAAAGGGTGATGGGCAGATTGGGTATAAACACTTGCAAGTGAGTCCTGTGAGCATCACATCAATATAGATCCTGGTTTTCCCTATTAGATAAGAGATTGGAACTCACAATGATTTGCCATTACATTTTTGCATTATCAGTAAATGATGGAGCTCTTTGCCTGTCCTTGGCATTTTTTAAAAGATTTTATTTATTTATTTATTTTAAAGATTTTATTTATTTGACAGAGAGAGATCACAAGTACACAGAGAGGCAGGTAGAGAGGGGGAAGCAGGTTTCCTGCTGAGCAGAGAGCCCGATGCGGGGGCTCCATCCCAGGACCCTGAGTTCATGACCTGAGCTGAAGGCAGAGGCTTAACCCACTGAGCCACCCGGGTGCCCCTTATTTTATTTATTTGTCAGAGAGAGAAAGCAAGTGAGCGATCAAGAGTGCACAAGCAGGCAGAATGGCAGGCAGAGGCAGAGAGAGAAGGAAGCTCCCTGCCGAGCAGGGAGCCCAATGAGGGACTTGATCCCAGGACCCTGGGATCATGACCTGAGTCAAAGGCAGCATTTTAAAAAAATTTTTTAATTTGAGAGAAAGCACAGCAGAAGAGGGAGAAGCAGACTCCTCACTGAGCTGAGAGCCCCATGTTGGGGCTTGATCCCAGATCCCTGAGATCATGACCTAGGACAAAGGCAGACGCTTAACTGACTGAGCCACCTAGGCACCTTAATTCCATATGTTTATTTAAGCTTTCCTCTTATTAATAACTACAACTGTTTGCATGTCACCAGAACGTAAGCTCTATAAACGCAGGGGCTTTGTCTCATTTACCCCAACAAAAAAGCCAGTACCAGGCATAGTAAGCTCTTAATAAATTTGTATAAACAATTTGTGTGATGGGTTAGGTTTTACATATGGTGATTCTTGCCCCATATAACCCTTCCAGGCAAACATTCCCTGATTACTCATCAGTAAACAGGCACAAAGAGCTTAATGTTGCTCTAGTTCACAGGAATTAACAGAGAGGACCTTCTCACTCCAGAACAGTGTGCTCTCAGTAATTACCTACTATATGCTAAGTATCTTCTCTCAACTCCTTCACCACCCTCCCCACCCTGAGATTGCCTCCTCCCATTTCCAGAAATAGGATCACCTAACACTCCCATAGTCCAGACTTTTTTTTTTTTAAGGTTTCTTTGTAGTT
>ML099618.1:34345-52116 GCA_003697995.1 Taxidea taxus jeffersonii
AAGATTTTATTCGACAGAGAGAGTACAAGCAGGGGGGAAGGCTCCCACTAAGCAGAGAACCTAATATGGCCCTCGATTCCAGGACCCTGGGATCATGACATGAGCTCAAGGCAGATGCTTAACCAACTGAGTGACACAGGCATCCCATTATTCCAGCCTCTTAATTGCAAACTACTACAAGAAAACAAACCTTATCTGTGTTACTTGGCAAGGACCTGCCAAATGTAAGCCTATGACAGTTGTCAGGAAGAAAAATGATGAATACCCCGCAGTCGGAACCTTTAGCTCTAATTCTTTATTGAATCTAAACTCCCTCAGATAGTCAGCTACTCTGTTAGTAAAATAAATTGTATTTTTTCATACAGAAAAAACTACTCTGAGAAGGAAATTGAGTTTAACCATGCAATCCATGACCACTTACTATCTCTGGCTCCCAAGTTATGCTAGAGCAAAAACTCTCTCAAAACTCTCAAAAACCCTTTCCAGTCAGGTGAAGAGAATGAATTTTTGATAGTTGATGCCTTTTACCCCTCTCTCCCCAACTCAAGGCTTAGCAGAACTATGAAAAGGGTAATGTTCAGTAGAACAAAAGAACATGCATTTTGTCAGGCCCAGAGAGATCACGTAGATCAAGTTAGGATGCTTACGTGTTATCAAAAGGATGACGGGATGCCTGGGTGGCTCTGTGGGTTAAGCATCTGCCTTCAGCTCAGGTCCTGATCTCAGGGTCCTGAGATAGAGACCCACATCAGGCTCTCTCCTCAGTGGGGAGTTTGCTTCTCCCTCTCCCTCTGTGCTCTTCCTCTCTCTCTAAAGTAAAGTAATAACATCTTTAAAAAGAGAGGAAGAAGAAAGAAAGAAAGAGAGAGAGAGAGAGAGAGAGAGGAAAGGAAAAGAAAAAGGAAGAGAGGGAGGGAGGGAAGGAGGAAGTTAGTTTCCTGCATCTCTGGGCCTCCCTCAGCTCATAAAACCACCTTCAGTCAGTATCCCTGTCCTACCACTGTGCCAGCCTTCACATGGAAAACCAACTTGGAACTTTTGGGGAGGCATCTATTTCTTCTTTGATTGCCCTACCTTCCCACAAGGAGAAATGGAAGGTTGGCTTCCTCCCCACTTCCACCAGACCAGTCAGATTTGCTAGAGGTCACATCTGCGCTTTAGCAGTAAGGGACAACTGATTATAGGGTTGGGTTATAGCCCCTTCCTTCTTTCCTTTCCATTTCCTTCCTAGTCACCAGTGCCAAACAATGAATTACATCAGCTATCTAAGTTGTGTGGCAGTAACATAACCTTGCTTTTTTCTTTCTACAGCTTTGTAAGCCTTGTGCCAGAAACTTAAAAAAAAAAAAAAAATCACAGCAAGATAAGTCTGACTCTCTTTAGCTTGCTACCTTTCACATTACAAAATACACAGGGAAGAAAACTGCACAGGCGAGGAGATGCTAAATATGCCAAGAATCTGGGGAATGCAAGGTGGGACAAAGGAGTGTATTCCTCGACCTCCCCTCCTCACCACCACAGGAAACCTGCCTTTCTTTCCCCTTCTGTCACCACTTAAAAAAGAAAGGAAAAAAAAAAAAAGAACAGCTTTCACAAAAGTGGCTGGTGGACAGTTCTCACTCAAATATTGGGTAAGTATGTGGTATGTGTGTTTTTGTACCAAAGAAAAAGTCTTCCTCCCCCTTCCCTAACACATTGATGAAGAAGTCAGCCAAACAAAGTGAGAAGACCAATTTTTTTTGGAAGAAATTTTTATTTAACACCGAAAAGAAGAGAGAAGAAACAAGCAAAGATAGGTAGGAAAAGAGCGAGAGCCCATGAAGAAGTGGAGAGATCCCGGCATCCAACAGCACCAGGAAGTTTCGTGCGCCCAGATACACCACAAGGCATAACCGCCCAGCTTCAACCAAGTACTTGTCAGCCTCTTTGGTCATATCTCTTTCCTTTTAAATAAATGCCCAGAGCAGTATTTGCAGCCTTTTCTTTTCTCCTAAATTCACAAATCCTCTTCTCTTTCTCTTCAGACAGATGACCTCTTGTCATAGTCAAGTGGGGGTAGGAGGAAGGGGAGGAGGACATCGACAGGAGACTCTAAGAACACAATTTCACTGGAGATAAATGGCAAACCATCAAAAGGAAACAGACACCTTACCTGAGATCCTTGGCCAGGACCTGCCAAATGTGGGAGCGAAGTTTTGTGGGAAGAGAGAGAGAAAAGGCTGAAAAAGATGGCTTAGACCCTTATTACTGATGGCATCGACCCTCAAACTAAGGACTCTGGATTTTGTGCCTTATGAAGGGTAAAAAAGACTAGGCATGTAATCAAAACACCTGGATTCAAATTCTGGCTCTTCACTGTACCAGCTCTGTGTCCTTGGGCAAATGGAAGTTTTGAGATGCTGTTTCTGTCTACTTATCTCTAAATGGGATCTTGTCTACCCTATCTTCTGTTTCCATAGGATTGCCCTGAGGATCAAATATGAGATTCTAGATTTTAAACCCACAGCCATTTGAATTCTGACTCCAAAGTTTCCAAAGCTTTCTCCATTAAATTATGTTCACTTTAATCTTTCTCTGTTTTATGTAGGTTTTGTTTCTAACTAAATTTAAGCTCATGTGGGTGGAGATATTGTCTTTTGCTTTTTACTATTAAAAGAATCTTCTGAAATTTCTCAACATTACATAATCACTGGAAGTCTCACAAAGAAGCCACATCCTACTACAGAAAACGTTGTATCCATTGTGCTATACTAATTATAGTTCACACATAAAAATCTGCAAAAGGATACATGACTGATGTCCAAGCTTATTAAGACCTTCAAGAGCATTAGACTATTAATTCTGATGTGAACTAAGCAGAATAAACAAAGCAATAGCAAGTTAGAAGTCCCATTTCTGGGGTGCCTGGGTGGCTCAGTGAGTTAAGCCTCTGCCTTCAGCTCAGGTCATGATCCCAGGGTCCTGGGATCGAGCCCTGCATCGGGCTCTCTGCTTAGCAGGGAGCCTGCTTCCTCCCTGTTAGGTCCGTTATCAAAGAAGTCCCATTTCTTGTATTCTGCTTATCTCAAGACTTGGTTAAACATAAATGTGAAATACTTATATCCAAATTATTGATACCACTGATTTCAAATAAGCCTACAAATTTCCATGCATGAATAGGTAGTTTTCTGAATACACATCTTAACCTCAATCCATATGAGTGATTCACAACCCATGCATGGAATCTGTACTTCTGTGAGGCCATGGAGCTATTATAAGGAATCTGTATTAGCATTATATTTCATCTGAATAAATAATACATCTTACAAATATTTATTTATTTTAAAAACATTTTATTTATTTATTTGAGAGAGAGTATGAGCAAGGAGAAGGTCAGAGAGAGAAGCAGACTCCCCGTGGAGCTGGGAGCCCACTGTGGGACTTGATCCCGGGACTCCAGGATCATGACCTGAGCTGAAGGCAGTCGCTCAACCAACTGAGCCACCCAGGCGCCCCTACAAATATTTATATACTGTATTTCAACTGGATATAGATTATGGTGTTACTAATAAAGACAAATTGATTTAAGAGCATTACTGATGGGGCGCCTGGGTGGCTCAGTGGGTTAAAGCCTCTGCCTTCAGCTCAGGTCATGATCTCAGGGTCCTGGGATCGAGGCCCGCATCGGGCTCTCTGCTCAGCAGGGAGCCTGCTTCCTCCTCTCTCTGCCTGTCTCTCTGCCTACTTGTGATCTCTGTCTCTGTCAAATAAATAAAATCTTAAAAAAAAAAAAAAAAAAGAGCATTACTGATGGGCACCTGGCTGTCTCAGTCGGAAAAACATACGACTCTTGATCTCGGGGTCCTGAGTTTGAGGCCCACATGGGGTGTAGAGATTCCTTAGGAAAAAAATAAAAAACAATTTAGGGACGCCTGGGTGGCTCGGTTGGTTAAGCGGCTGCCTTCGGCTCAGGTCATGATCCCAGGTCCTGGGATGGAGTCCCACATCGGGCTCCTTGCTCGGCAGGGAGCCTGCTTCTCCCTCTGCCTCTGCCTGCCTCTCTGTCTGCCTGAGCTCACACTTTCTCTCTCTAAAAAATAAATAAATAAAATATTAAAAAAAAAAAAAAAATTTAAAAAAGCATTACTGAAATCACAGCAACTTTTTGTTATGTATTTTTTCCATCAAAAGATACCCTTTTGGGGCGCCTGGGTGGCTCAGTGGGTTAAAGCCTCTGCCTTCGGTTCAGGTCATGATCCCAGGGTCCTGGGATCGAGCCCTGCATCGGGCTCTCTGCTCAGCAGGCAGCCTGCTTCCTCCTCTCTCTCTGCCTGCCTCTCTGCCTACTTGTGTTCTTGATCTCTCTGTGTTAAATAAATAAATAAAATCTTAAAAAAAAAAAAAAAGATACCCTTTTGATGAAAAAAATATTGCTACCTTCATGTTGTGAAGAGTCTAGTAAATTTTGGACCTTAAAAACAGCACACCTTATTAGAGAAGGTAAAGAAGCACAAGCTTACATCCCATGAGTCACAGATATCCCACTGTAAGAGGAAAGGCAACAAACACAGACTCCACTTTGTGGACACCAACTAAGAGCAAAACTTTACAAAGTTTATATGTATATAATCTTAGAGCTGAATGTCTATAATTCCACTTATTTGGCAGGTAAGATCAAAACCTCATGTCCTTTGGTTAAGACAAGGGTTCTACTTGGATCCTAGAAAATATCTCCAGTTATACACATTGTATTCTACACATTTTACTTTACACCCTTGGAGCAGCCCTGTGGTTCCCCACCTGAGTACTAAGGCACTGATATTCCAGTTAGCTACAATTCCCACCCCCACAGTGGCCACTTGTGATACATTTACTCAACTTCCTGCCTCAGAACTTATGTGAGACTCATTCTGGAAAGTCTTAATAAGAGTCTGCTCTCCAGGGGTGCCTGGGTGGCTTGGTTGGTTAAGCATCTGCCTTAGGCTCAGGTCATAATCCCAGGGTCCTGGGATGGAGCCCCACACTGGGCTCCCTACTGAGTGGGAATTCTGCTTCTCCCTCTTCCTCTGCCTCAGACAACTGTTTGTGCTCTCTCTTCCTCTCTCTCAAATAAATAAATAAATAAATAAAATCTTTTAAAAAAAAAAAAGGTCTGCTCTTCAAACTCCCAAATCCCTGTTGGTTTATTCTGATGAACAGCACTCTCATCTTCCCACCTCCCTACCTCAGAAGCCAAAGAGGGCTTTCCTTTCATGCTACTGTTTATTCATCCTGCTCCTCCCCCTAAAATCATCTTCCTTCACAGAAGTCACTGGCTTGCCTAGATCAGCTCTAACAACCAAGTCTGAAGAGCCTCTCCCTACCAAAAGCCCCAAAGGCTGTTTGGTTGTTGTTTGAAACAGACACAAACTATGGTTCCCTCCTGATTAGTTTTTGTTAAGACTGATATAATTTGTATTCCTCGAGGAAAGAGCAAGTGGATACCAGAATGAAAGAAACTGAAGCATGCAGAAGGTCAAAAGAAAAAATTTGGTAACAATAATTTCTTAAAAAAAAAAAAAAAAGGAAAGAAAAGAAAAAAAATTGAAAAGCAATAGATAATCATATTTGTGTTCTACTACTACAGAAACAGAGGATAATGGCTATCCTCAAAGCCATTTTTTTCCCTCAACCCTTAGAAATGACAAGGCTTTTACCTCCAGTGAATCCCTTGGCCTCACACCATATAGCAGGGTGTCTCGCTGGCAACCAAGCCAACAATGCCCCGTAAGAAAGAACTATGGAAATATAAGGGCCTGAAGTATACGTACAGTGAGAGAATTGCACTGAGGCTCCAGCCCTCTGCTGTACCTGCTAACATTACCCCAGTGGCCACCACATCCCTTTCTTCCTCTACTGTGAAATGTGCATCTATATGTATATCCATTAACACACACATACTCTATCTGTCTCTCTCTCTCTCTCACACACACACACCCCCACACAAGAATGTGGAACACAAAGACATAAACAAGGAATTTTTTTCTCCTATTAGCTATTAAACCAAAGTGAAAGCTATTGGGGGAAAAAACAAATTCTTCCCCAGAAAACTTCCTTCAAACTTGAGAACTAATTATTGGACAGAGAGTGTACTGCTCAAAGAAAACATCTAATAAGCACTTGTTCAACGGCTGCAAATGTTGACAACTAAAATTTATATAATAAGCTAAGGAAGCTATTTCATTTATAGCCATCTTCGCATCTCCTGCCTAGAGTAATTCCTTTTTCTTATGAATTAAAACACTATAAGGAAAAGTCCAGGAGTTACAACAACAGGGACAAAATGCCATTCTGGATTTTCCATGTTTCCCAGCTTTTTAGGGAATTGGCAGTAGGAATTTTAAGGGAAAATGAATTTTTAAGGCCAGAGTTATTCTTTCTTCCTGCTCCCAGCTCACTAGCTTAAAAGTGTTGGGGCACCTGGGTGGCTCAGTGGGTTAAGCCTCTGCCTTCAGCTCAGGTCATGATCTCAGGTCCTGGGATCGAGCCCCACATGGGGGGTGTGTGTGTCTCTGCTCAGCGGGGAGCCTGCTTCCCCCCTCTCTCTGCCTGCCTCTCTGCCTACGATCTCTCTGTCAAATAAATAAATAAAATCTTAAAAAAAAAAAAAAAGAAAAAAGTTTTAAAGATGTTGGAGATCTCAGCTAAATGTTCACCACTCTGATCTTCCCACCCAACTTCCCAGTTCTATCCAGCCAGAGAGCCTGTAGGAATCTGAGTTAAACAAATCCCTCGGGAAACTATCCAAGAAGCAATCATCACTTGGAGGCCAGCAAGGAGTTGCTCTTTATCAGTTTTCAACTTGTAAGTTTACCAATCTCTAGGACATCTCTCCTAATTATGTGCTAACAAAATAATTTTCTTCCCTCTAATTTTTTTTATTAAAAAAATGTTTTTTTTTAAAAGATTTTATTTATTCATTTGAGGGACAGAGAGAACACAAGCAGGGGCAGAGGCAGAGGGAGAAACAGACTCCGCTGAGCCAGGAGCCCAGTGTGGGGCTCGATCCCTGGACCTGGAGGTGACCTGAGCCAAAGCCAAACACTTAACCATCTGAGCCACCCTGGCACCCCTCTATTTTCAAATTATAGTGGACAAAGGGAAGATAAAGAAGAAAAGGCATTCATGAATAAGAAAACAATCTGTTGGGGTGCCTGGGTGGCTCAGTCAGTTAAGCCTCTGACTCTTAACTGGCTCAGGTCATGATCTTGATCTTGGGGTTGTGAAATCAAGCCCCACACTGGGCTCCACACTGCATGCTCTTTTTCCCTCTTGCTTTGCCCTCCCCCACTGTGTGAACGCTCTCTCTTTCTCTAAAAAAAAAGAAAAAAAGAAAGAAAAAAAAAAAGAAAAGAAAGAAAATCTGTTTAGCTCTGCATGGAATCCATAGGCCATTTAATATGAACGTAAAGGCCTCAAGTATAAGGGTTAAAGATCAGAAACTGCAATTGTTTCCTATTCTGACAATCAGGAAGAATTAAATAATCTCTCCTTTGACTCCTATTAAGGCTCCAGATTCCTGAGTCTGTAAACCTTCCAAAGTTATAAAAGTCCAGGTTATGCAGCCCTCTGCCTTGGGCACTATATCTAAAACTGAAACATTTAAGAGCAAGATTCCTAAAAACTAACTCTTAACCCGAGCCATGTTCCGGTATTAGATCAATGAATCTGCAATGTTTCTTCCTAGAATGGGAGGCATCTCAGACTTCCAGGTTAATTTAGGTTAAGGGGAAAAAATAGGTACACTGCACACAACAAATTGGCCTTTGACGCATATGTATTTCTTCTACTTTTTAACCCTATTACCAAGGTCTCTAACCAAAGCAGACATTTCTCATAGAGATACACTGTTTATCTGGCAAAACTTAACTGGGATGGGTATCATTCTGCTGTGTGCATTTTTTTTTTTTTAACTCAATTAATTAACATATAGTATATTATTTGTTTCAGGGGTACAGGTCTGTGATTCATTAGTCTTATATAATACCCAGTGCTCATTACAACACATAACCCGCCTCAATGTCAATCACCTAGTTACCCCATCCCTCTGCCCCCTTCCCCTCCAGCAACCCTCAGTTTGTTTCTATGATTAAGAGTCTCATGCTTGGGGTGCCTGGGTGGCTCAGTGGGTTAAGGCCACTGCCTTCGGCTCAGGTCGTGATCCCAGGGTTGTGGGATCGAGCCCCTCATCGGGCTCTCTGCTCTGCGGACAGCTTGCTTCTTCCTCTCTCTCTGCCTGCCTCTCTGCCTACTTGTGATCTCTGTCAAATAAATAAATAAAATCTTAAAAAAAAAAAAAAAAAAGAGTCTCATGCTTTGTCTCCCTGTGTGCATTTCTACTTTCCCTCCTATGATGGTGAATTTTATGTCAATTTCGCTGGACCAAGGAGTACCTAAATATTTGGTCACAGATTATTCTGGGTGTGTCTGTGAGTAACATCTGAACAGGTAGACTAATTAGGGCAGATTGCTCTCCTCAATGTCAGTGGGCCTCATCCAACCAATTAAAGGCCCAACTAGAACACAGTGTCTGACACTCCAGTAGCAAGAGAGAAGTCCCTTGCCTATCTGAGTTAGGACATTCTTTTCCTGCCTTTGGACTCAAACTAAAACACTGGCTTTTCAGCGCACCTGGGTGGCTCAGTTAGTTAAGTACATACCTTTGGCTCAGGTCATCATCTCAGGGTCCTGGGATCAAGCCCTAAACCGGACTCCCACTCTCTCGTGTTCGTTCTCTTGCTCTCCCTCAGATAAATAAATAAAATGTTAAAAAAACCACAAAAACCCAAACTGGCTTTTCTTTGGTCTCAAAACTTCCACCAGCTTTTGGATTGGAATTTATACCACTGGCTCTCCTAGTGCTCAGGCCTTTGGAATCAGACTAGAACTACACCATAAGATCAACTGGCTAGCTGACTGAAGTTCTTAAAACTTCTTAGCCTCTATAATCACACAAGCTAATTCCTTATAATAAATCTCTTTACAGACACAGACACATACACACCTCTTACTGCCTTGCTGATTCTGTTTCTCTGGAGAACCCTAGTACACTCCTTAACCTAAATTAACCTTAAACTCCAAGATATCTCCTAGGAAGAAATACTACAGAATCATTAAGTGGAAAGGGTACAGGAAATAGCAAAAGAAGCCTCATGGCCTCTATCAGAGCAAAAAAAGTTATGAAAATTTCAGAAAATTGAGACTGACACTATTCTGTGTATTGAGAAAGTAACTCCATAATCCAACACTTTGTTTCTGACCCTTTGTGAGCTACTCAGATCCTTTCTGGCTCTCTCGTTTTCTAGTTGTAGTAAAAATACAACTGTTTGTACTGGCATCTCCAGACTCTAACCGAGAGACAATAATTTCTGGCTGTCATCATTTTTTTGAGACCAGTGGACACTATTCTACTTGAAAACTGCGATGTGTTCCAGCTTCAGCATGGCCTTTCTCCATCTATGTAGTGGCAATTAAATATTCAGAATATACCTCTCCCCCTTCCCCCCCAAGCTTCCCTCCACCCTCAAACCAATCTGTAGTTTCAGGATACACATTGATAGCCATAGTAAATACCTCACATTCCCCAAAGAAATTATCCCTGCAGAGGTATTACATGAGAGGCAGAGGAGAAAACATCTTTTATTCCCTGGGCCCAACATGAATCAGACCTTACGGTCACAATTCTAGAGGCAGGCTGTTAATTCAGCAAGCCACTCTCCCACTCTCTCTCTTCCCTCCCCTACTTCTTTATCCTCTACCAAAGTACAAAGATATCCCTAGCCCCCTTCCTTCACCCCCAAACCAGTGTATGATAGTCAACAAAAACTGAGGAAAGACCCCTAGCCAAGAAAGACACTCACCAAAGAGTGGCCTTCCTGTTCAAATCATTCCAAACTGTGAAGGACTGATGTGACAGACAAATGGAGCCCCCATCACCCTGTATGGTGCGCTAACAGTGCTTATGTGCCCCCATCATTTCCTTTTGAGACTCTGAAGTTCCAACAACATTCTTGATCTTCTTCATTTATTCAACTTTAAACACTTAAATGCTTCAAAGAGCATGTGCATGTGCAATGAGACACTGTTAGGCTGAAAATAGAAGGCCCACTTCTCAAGGCCAAGCTGTTTCGGGCATGATCACAATCATCAGTTTGATTCCAAGTACAACCAGAACCAAGCAGAACAGAAAGATTTCAGAGATGATAAAAGGGCTTAAAAAATTAAAATGAGACAATGTGAAATCTCAATTCCTGAAGGCCAATGAATTACTAAAAACAGTGAATTGGCTGTAGAAGCAGTAATGAAATAATTCTATTTCTGACGGAAATTATCTTAAGGTCCCCATGACAAAAGGCAGTAAACAATGAGTTGGGGGTCATTAAAGGAACCTCAGAACCAAAGATTTCAAATACCTCTTCTTCTGTGCCTATATGCTGTTCAAATCATTTTTAAAAGGGAACCAGAATCAGATTCCCACCAATGTAAGATTCCTAAGATATGTCATGTTGGCTTCTGCAGAAACTGCACCTTGTGAAGTAGTCTTTAAAAATTAAATTGAGAAAATCAAAGAGTACAATGATCAGCCATCTTCTCCTCCCCACTGTAATTTTTCTTTGATTTTCTGAGGATTCAAAACAAAAAAAATCATTAGTCTCAGATTCCTGAATTAATCTGTTCTTACGTTGTGGCTTCTGTGGCCAAGAGTAGACGCTTTTGTACAATTAAAACAGGAAGACTTTGTATCAGCAGGACTTTAGGGCTGTGGTTCCACTGCATGTACTATAAAATACACTAATGATAGGGTGGAGGTTAGAGAAGGAGGTGGAAACATCCACTACAGGAGAACATGACAGATAGTGGGACCCTAGCTAGACTTTAAGGTAAAGTGATTCTATTCTGGCGGGGGAAACCCACATAATCAAGTTTCACACTTATAAAAGTATCACTCTGAATTCAGGAATAAGAGGCATTTGGTTGTAGATACAATTCCATTTGCAGATACTAACTTTAAATTTAGAGAAGAAAAACACTCACTGCATTAATATTATGGGTTGGGGTTTCTTATGCAATTCCTAAATCCACCTACTATTTTTTTGTTTTGATACAATTGACAGCTGTGATAAGAAGACTACCACAGCTCTGGCTCAGATGCAGGCTTTAGCTTCAGAAAGTCCATCGGTCATGTAGCTGGCTGTCATTGCTATATCTGTTGCTTGCAGAGGCCTCAGAGCTCTGGGTTTGCCGAGTAGAGTCCTCACCATTTAAGCTCTTCCTACATACAGGACATGTGTCATGCTGAAACAGAAAGATACCATGTAAACAGTAAATAGTAAAATTCCGTGTAAATAGCATGACCTGAGAAGCTGGAAGTGCTAAACACTTAAGAAATCTTGAGAGCTGGCAGGCAGAAAAACAGGGCATGTATTCTCACACAGTGTATGCTGGGCCCGAAGGTATAACACCAGGACATCTTTCAAACAGCTCAGGTCATGATCTCAGGGTCCTGGGATTGAGCCTTGTGTCGGGCTCCCTGCTCAGTGGGGAGTCCGCTTCTCCCTCTCCCTCTGCCCCTCCCCAAATCCTCCCTCCACATGTATGCTCTCTCAAATAAATAAATAAAATCTTAAAAATAAAAGAGAGAGAGAAAGCAAGTGGCCTGAGATGGCCTAGAGCAGGGGTCAGCAAACTTTCTGTGAAGGGACTGATAGTAAATATTTTAGACTTCACAGGCTATACCACCTATGTCACAATCACTCAACTCTGCTGACACAGCACAAAAGTAGACACAGACAACTGTCAACATATAATCGTAGCTATGTTCCAACAAAAGTTCATTTACAAAAACAGGTGGCAGGCCCAAGACTTGTAGGCTGTGGTTTGGTAACTACTGGTCAGAGAAGTTCCAAACACACAGTGATCTAAAAAAACGGTAATGGCGCCAGTAGGAATTAGCCAGGGACTAAAATCTGCTCTGTTTGGTTCTCTATGAACTACAAACCACGTACCCCCTCCCCGCCCCACGAAGAGATGGGACTGGCAGAGACAGCCCATCACACACGACAGCTGTCTATACTCACCAGTTCTAACCACGGTACAATACAACTGCTGTGGAAGAAGTGGTTGCAGGGTAACTGTCGGACTTCCTCTTCAACTGTGTAATCTTCTTTGCACACTGGACACTCTAAGCCCATATCTGTTGGAGGAGGAAATGCATTCTAAAGTAAGCGAGCAAAAAGAAAGAAGAAAAATCTAGCCCAGTCTTTCACCAAAGGAACGCATAAAGAAAAGATACCAAGTGCATCCTAGGTGGAGAAGGTAGGAAGCAGGAATTTTATTTCAAAATGGGGGAGGACGTGATAGTAGACAGGGACATGAATGGGCTTAGGTAAGGCCTGCACAGAAATTATTAAGGTTTACTTTTCAACATCAAGACTTGGAAAAAAAAATCCCCAGGCTTAGATTATTTGTTAAGTAAAACAGGAAAAACATCTTCCCAGACGTGTGATAGACTTCTGGCAGTTTCTACTTAGTAAAGTGACTCAAGTGTCTACTTAGAAAAAAAAGTGTCTACTTAGTGTCTCAAGCCACTTTTACCCTCCTATTTTCCACACTTTGCATCCTCTTTCAGTGTGGTTGTCCTAAAGCCCTCTGTACAAGTTCTTAATTAAAAGCTGTACCAGGAGGTGGTGCTGCAGAATTGCAAAGCCCAAGGAAAGCTCAGGTTCCAAGTTCAGAGACAAGAAACACTTTGTGAGGAAACAGCTGCAAACTAAATTGGGAGTACCAGGCAGCAGCGTTGGAGTTTCCCAAGTCTGGCTAACAATACCAGTTAGTCTCTCTCTCCAGTGGCCAGGGTGTGTGACGTGCCCACAGCAGCAGTCAAGGACCTGGAGTGAGACTACACTTAACAGATTTACTCCTCCCTCTCCACTCTTCCCTAACACCTTTACCTCAATTCTTGCTATTATTTCTTATGCCTAGTCTATTGGAACAGCCCCCCAGGTAGTATCCTAGACACTAGCTTTCAACCCTCCAAATTTACCTAAGCTTTGCAACCAGCTACTTTCCCCTAATACTAGCTTCACAGCAATCCCCAGCTCATCTTTACTTCAATTCCCAGCTGATACCTCAAAATCAACACGTTTAAAATTTAAAATATCACGTCACTTCCGTACCCCAACCGGGACCTGCTCACAATTCTCCCACCCCTGCCAGATGGCAGCACCAGCTCTGTGGTTCCCAAGTTGCAAAACCTTCTGTACTCTTTCGTTTGACCTTTTTCCCTTCTTTATCCTATTATGCAATCAGTGATGAAAGCCTTTCTTCAAAACCATCCTGAGTCTACCCTTCCCTGTCTGTCAGCACTGCCGCCATTACCTGTACCCCTGACATGTAGCAGCAGCCCCTTAAACCCCTGCTTCTGCCTTCTTTTGCCTTCCAATCTATTTGAGACACTACCTCTAAACTAATCGTCCCTAAAGACCACCTAAAGTTCTTTAATCCTCCACTTGGGGAGCTATGAAACCTGCCTCCTATCTAAAATATCCAGCCCTAACTACTCTGCCAGTTTCAAGGTCTACACAAACAAGGCCCCTCCCTTCCTAACCAGTCACACCTCCCACTAACCCCAAACCAGATTCTATTTCAGGGCTAATAAGATGACTCTCCTTATACCTGATTGAGACACTGATTGTCCATGTTGACATTCTCACATTGGTTCATATTTTTCCTTGAGCAAAATGACCTAAGATGGCCCATCCTGTCTTCAAAATCTTCTCTAACTTAATCTGGAATTTGTGGGGAAAGAACTGCTTAGTTCAAAATAATGTTCCTTGTCACTAAATTCCTTCAGTGCTTAAAAACAGTATCTGGGGGCGCCTGGGTGGCTCGGTGGGTTAAAGCCTCTGCCTTCGGCTCAGGTTGTGATCCCGGGGTCCTGGGATCGAGCCCCGCATCAGGCTCTCTGCTCAGCGGAGAGCCGGCTTCCTCCTCCTCTCTCTCTCTCTGCCTGCCTCTCTGCCTACTTGTGATCTCTCTCTCTTGTCAAATAAATAAATAAAATCTTTAAAAAAAAAAAAATAGTATCTGTGTCCAAAGTACCTAACTGTATCTGGCAAGTAAATAGGAAACAAATTCCCAGCCCCCCATTTTTTCTCTCTGTATTATCTGCTCAATACTATTTTTTTTTTTTAATTAGTTAGAGAGAGAGAGAGAGAGAGAGAAAGAGAACACAGGCAGACAGAGAGGCAGGCAGAGGCAGAGGGAGAAGCAGGCTCCCTGCCGAGCAAGGAGCCCGATGTGGGACTCGATCCCAGGACGCTGGGATCATGACCTGAGCCGAAGGCAGCCGCTTAGCCAACTGAGCCACCCAGGCGTCCCTCAATACTATTTTTTATACTGTTTTCTAATCATTTAGTTGAGTCTTGCTTTCCCTGCTAAGCTCTTCAAAAAATCAAGGCTTATCTTGTACCTCTTTTGTTTCCTGCATGGCACCTAGAAAAAGGAGATGGCGGCTGCTGAGGAAATAATGGCTTATAAAAGAAATTCTCAGCCTTCAACATTTGCAGGCCCTGCTCTTGGGCCCCAGGGAATCTATACATCAAGGTCAAAATGACTCCACAAACCTCAAAGCATGGGCTCTACTTCTACCCTGAGCACACACTGTACACCTGCTTATTTATTTTTTTTTAAGATTTTATTTATTTATTTGACAGACAAAGACCACAAGTAGGCAGAGAGAGAGTTTGGAAGCAGGCTCCCTGCTAAGCAGAGAGCCCGATGTGGGGCTCAATCCCAGGACCCTGAGATCATGACCTGAGCTGAAGGCAGAGGTTTTAACCCACTGAGCCACCCAGGTGCCCCTGTACACCTGCTTATTAAAAAATAATAATAATAACCAAAAAGGAGCATTCCAAACATAAAAATAAAAAACTCCCTTCTTCCCATAAGATTAAAGTCGTATAGTTTACACGTACTAAAAACATAAGATAAAGTCTGTAACATTCTGAACTGTCCTTTGTCATAATGATTTCCAACTATATTAAAAACAGGGGTATCTGGTTGGCTCAGTCAGTACAGTATGCAACTCTTGATCTCAGGGTCATGAGTTCAAGCCCCACGTTGGGCATGGAGCCTACCTCGAAACAAATAAACATATATAACCCTTCACCAAATGGTCTTTCCCTGGAGCTCCCTCTTCTCTATGAAAAACTGTGCAACATCAGCAACTGTCCTAACTTAGGCTTCCTTTCTCTTTGTAATTTAAAAAAAGGTTTGTCCATTCTGCATCGACATGACTAACCCTAATGAAAAGGTAGACATCTTAAATATATGACACCCAGGCAGGAATTTTAGGAGTGCTATAGCTTCACCTGAAGATCCTTAGTATATGAAGGTGCTGGGATTTTGAATCAGAAGTTGACAGAATAAGTATAGAACTGAACCTACCAACTTGTTCCTGAGTTACTGTCACTGTTGGAAGAGATGTGATCTTTTCCTTGTCAGCTGGGGGAGGCCCTGTGTTCTCCAGTTGTCCCAAAAGCTACAAAAAAGGAAAAAGAAAAAGAAGAAGAAGTGGCAGATATCCCACTATCCTCGGAGAGGGAGCTGCTCCAGCTGAGAATAAACAGTGCATATATAAGAAATGTTAATTGCTCTTATTTCTGCAAGGCTCTGAGAGGCTTGGGTTTCCTCTTTCCTGCTGCCAGAACACTCATAATCCCTTTTACAATTTCAGAGTGACAATAATGTAAGTCAACAGACAAAACTGTCATTGCAAGGTCCACCTCTGGGCATAAAGCAACTTCAGAGGCAGCATAAGGGTTGTGATGTCAGAAATTAAACTACAACTGAACAAAAAGTAATACTTAACTGGTCTAAAAATTTCATTCTGCTGGAAGAAAAAAAAGGGTGGGAGTATGGAAAGTAGCATAAAGTAAGCCAAGAAATAGGTAAATTACTACTTACAAGAAGATTTGGATATAAATGACATGCTTTCTGTTCTCAGCAATCCACAAGGGAAATGAAACCCCAATTAAATTAAAATAAAGATACATAAGTGGGAGCAATTATACATGGCATGGGAATACCTTTTTCTCTGCTTCCTTCCCCTACTTTGCTCCATCTAGCAGAAATCCCTGCTTCAACATGTGAGGAGATCCTCCTTTTTTGTGAAGCACCTGTTTATAGAATCCTCATGGGACTGAACAAGAGGCCAAAAATACAAAATACTGTTTTTATAGGAGAACTCTTTTCTTCCTATGGAGGTGAAGCCATCTTCCAAAAAGTCCCTAGCACCTAGAAGGTATATGGGTGCTAAACTAAATCCATAAACCATTTATCCCTTCAATAGAATGGAAACCCACAGGCTCAAAATATGAGGGAAAGCAGAGTGACTGCCATTTCAGAAAGTAGCAGAAGGAAAGCAGAAGCCTGTGGAACCATGAGACACACTGAACAGACACCCTCAAAAGGCAGCTCCTCACCTGGGTTACAATGGCATCAAGCCCTGTCTGACCCCAGGCATAGTCCCCAGGGTTGGAGTGCAGCATCCCGCTCCTATACATGAGATGAGACAGACAGCATTAGATGGAGTGACCAGTCTCTGCCTTGTACCACAGAAAAAACTGGCAGATCCTGCTCTCTCTCTCTCAGAGCTGGAAAGTCACTAGTTCTCTAAAATCAAGAGGCAGAGAATTTCTCAATATTTTTAAAGTCAGACAGATTATCTGGAAGTAGTCTCTTATCCTCTTAAGTAAGGAATTTTTACTTAATTGAATAGAACATAAAATGTGAAGCTACCTAAAATACCACATGACAAACCAGAGCAAAAAGAGTGACTCATTGCCTACTGGCTAAGAAAAGTTTGTCTTCTCTAACTTTTACTGTGCCCACTCAGAGTAAACACAGATGGAGCTGCTCTTTAAGGAGGGTTTTCCCTTTGTGACTGGCCAAAACCTACAGCAGACGTCCTTCATTAGAAGAGGCTGCCCGTGGTCCTCGACAATGAGGAGCTTTCAAGTAAAGAAACAGCCACAGCAGTCTCTCTGAATCACAACTCAGAGCGATTACAAAAGGAACTTGGCAGCACCTCTTTCTGGAGCTGCCGGTGCGCTACCCTGGATGACAGATGCCCAGACTCTTTGGCTGGAACACGTTCAAAGAATGAGCAGCTGGAAAACAGGGTGACTGTGTGGAAGGACCGAGGTCCCTCTGAGCAAAGAAGCCTTCTGGGGCAGAGTCAGAAGTGGCACGTAATTGTCCAGACAAGAGGAAATTCCATCTTAACCCCTATCGTACTTAAGTGTCACTCTGATACTGAATTACAGCCTTTGTTTCTTCCGACAAACCTTCTCACTTTGAGAAAAGGAAGTTAAGCAACTTGTTTTTAATTACAGAAATTCTTAAGGAATAAAATCTTCCCATATGAGCTAGAAAAGAAACCTGCCAAGTCCAGATACCAGGCCTGGCGGGGACTGTCTCATTCCCCCTTCAACACAACTCTCAGGCCAGAATATGAACCCAAACTGACACATCCAGTGCCTGGACATCCTGGGGGACCAGGAGACTGGTCCTACGGAGACTGAGAAATAAAAAATAAGTTCTGATTTAAGTTTGGGCTCAGCAAATAAAGGCAATCTGACATATGCCAATCAAATCTTTATATACTCACCTGTGCAGCTCTTGCTCTCTCACAATGGTACAGATACCTAAAACGCTATTGCTACTCCAGTGAAGTAAGGCATAGGGCAATT
>RCUC01120488.1:0-41989 GCA_003697995.1 Taxidea taxus jeffersonii
GACAACAGCCATTACTTCGGTCCTTCTGATAATCTCAGTTATATTGTTAGCTGATAAATTTATTTCAGTGGTTCTATCTTCCCTTATCTAACATGTCAAAGATGATTTTGTCCCTAAAATACACTTATTTAAAGTTTATATAATCAGTTTTTCTTCCAAGTGCTCTTTTTGAGAAAAATGAGCAAATGAACTAAATCCATTTTGCTTTTTAAAACATTTAGATTGGAACCATTACAAATATGTAACCAGTAAACTAAAGATCTGATGAAATATAATACAATTGCATAAAATGTGTATTTGATACAATTCAACTTGCATGTAAAGCATTATAAAATATTCCCTCAATTCTAACAATAAATTCTGCTTACCAATGAGTTAATCATTTAATGTAACTATATTCAAAGTATTTAAATTAAAGAGAATTTTCTGATAGGGAAAGCATTCAGGGTAAATTCTTCTCACAGACAATAAGGACAGAAAGCAGCTCTAGTGTAATCATAACCAATTCAATAATTACCTCTCTTTTTTCACAATTTAGGAAATCATGTCTCATTCTTATCCTTAATACTCGAGAAAATCCTCCCTCAGTAAGAAAAGAGATTAGTCTACCATACTACTACTTAACTTCCTAATCTTAAAAGTGTTTAAAAAAAAAAAAGAAGCAAACCTTTGCCCTTGGGATAGGCAAAAATTTCTCAAATAAGGCTAAAAAGCACAAAGTAGAAAAGAAAAAAATTGAGAAGTTTGATTTTGTAAAAATCACAAGTACCTGCACTTTAAAAGACAGTGTTAAAAACTGAAAGGCAAGCAAAAGAAAGGTGCAATGTATTTGCAATACATCTATTTGACAAACAATTTGACCTACAAATTGTTTGTCAAATAGGAAAAAGGAAAAAAATGCTGATAATTGCATAATTAAGCAAAGAATGGAATTTAAAAAGGGCAAAATATTGAGCAGATTTTTTCATCCAAAAGAGATGATTTTTTTTTTTTTAAATTTAAAAAGGCAGCGGCCAGCGAGCACACAGAAAGGCAATTTTTGTTAATCATCAGGGAAATACAAAGTAAGAGCACAATAAAATACTACTTGATACCTATCAAAATGATTAAAATTTTTAGGAGACTGACAATGCTGAGCGTTGGTGAGGATATGGACCAATGGCTGGTGGGGACAGAAAAACGTTGCATCTACTTTGGAACGCTGTTAGCCAGTTTTTTCATTAAGCTATACATAACTAACCATATGACTCAGCATTCCTTTCCTAGGTAATTGTTCAAGAAAAATGAACTATGTGACTAAATAAAGATTTAGATACAAAAGGTCAGGCATCTTTATGCAGAATAGCCAAAAAATGAAAATGACTCAGTGTTCATCATCAGAGGAATGGATAAATAAAACGTGATACATCTATCCAAATAAAATCCACAATACAAAGAAATGAACGGCTGGTAAAAACAACCATGTGATTGATCTCAAAAGCACTATGGATCCTCAAAAGACAGACACAAAGGAGTACAAGCTGGTATGATTCCATTTGAGATTCCAGAAAAAAGCAAACTAATCTCACAGACCGGTACCCCTGAGACAAATAATACATTATATGTTAATTAATTGAATTTAAATTTTAAAAAGAGCAAAATAATCTAGAGAAAGCATATCGATGGTTGTCTGGGGCCAGAAGTAGAGGAAATGGCTGACTACTTTGGAGCATCAGCAAATTTGGGGAGTAGTGGAATGTTCTATAGCTTGACGAATAGTGATGTTTTCTGTATATGTATCAAAACTTACTGAATCATAGATCTTAAATGCAGTTAACTGTATACAAGTTAAAGTTCAATAAAGTTGATTTTAAAAAAAGAAGTACATCCTCAAGTCATTGTCTGAAAATTCTGTAAAAAAATATGATTGTCATCCTTACAGACTATTCTGCTGGGAAAATATCCAAAAGTACATTTAGCCTCTAGGTAAAGAAGGCAATGTAAAATATGAAATAATTTGTGTGAAGTGTATCAGCTAAAGATTATATAGGCAAGTTAAATCAAAGGGGTTGAAAAATCACAAGAAAAAGTGGAATCCTTTTAATTAACATGCATAAAAGAAATCAGAAATACCCTAAAAGAGATGATATATTCAATGAGTCTCCAACATTGATGACATCTAATACAAAAAATCAAATAAAACAAAATTGCCAAAAAACTGAGGTGAGATAAAGAACAGCCTTAAAAATATTGAATTAAGGGGCGCCTAGTGGCTCAGTGGGTTAAAGCCTCTGCCTTCGGCTCAGGTCATGATCTCAGGGTCCTGGGACGGAGCCCTGCATGGGGCTCTCTGCTCAGCGGGGAGCCTGCTTCCTCCTCTCTCTCTCTCTCTTTCTCTCTCTCTGAGTGCCTCTCTGCCTACTTGTGATCTCTGTCTGTCAAATAAATAAAATTTTTAAAAAATTTTTTAAAAAGTTAAGAACCCTCTTTAAAAATATATTGAGTTAATACTAACATTCTTAAGTAGAAGAAATGAAAATTAGAGCAAGCATTTTATCTGTTATTCCTCTGGTACTGTGATTATGTCTCTGACTATTGGGTACCTCTTATTACTCTTCTCTATTCCCTCCAGGCAAATTTTGTTTCTTATACCCCAAACAGGCTATGCCTAAGCTAACAAACAAACAAACAAACAACAACAACAACAACAAAACCCTCATTACCGTCTGCCTCATATATGACCAAACTATAAGCATCTTTGGGGCACCAAACTCTTCTTGTTTGCAAAAACATCTAAAACAGTACCGTGCACATAAATCACTCAATAAATACTTCTTATGGTATTAGTGTAGTTTGGGAGATTACAACCCAAGGAAGAATGAATGTACTGATAACACCATTTAAACCTTCCAAATATACCTTGTTGGTAAACATACTAAATGTAAAAGGGCATTTTGTTTTCCTCAAAAAAGTTGTGCAAGTAGAATTATTTATGGTCTTTATAGGTTATAAAAATTTTTAAACTACCACTCACACATTACTGAATTTTAAAGTGGAAAAAGCCAGGGATTCTTGCTGGAGAAAAAAAAATGCATTCGTGTTTCACTGGTGTTTAGTGGAAGTGCGTTTTACTCCTTTTTACTCCTTTTAAGATAAAGCTCCCAAAGGAAGGGTTTAAAAGGAGTTCCTGCATCTTTAACCTAAGAGGATGAAGACCTTGATATGAAGAAAGGACAAAGCTAAGATTGCAGGAGAGAGAAAAGAATTGAAAACAATCAATGTGTTGATGACGGCTTAAAGAGGGTCACCGAAAGATCAGCTTTACCTGCATCTGTTCCTTAATTAAAAAGAGAAAGATGACAGTGTCCACTACTCATCACTATGGTAACATTTAAATATCAGGCAATTTAGACCAGCAGTCCACTCAAAAGCAAAGCCAAATGAATGTTTAAGTAATCCATATAATATATAGACTTATTCAAAAAAAAAAATGCAAAAAAAAGCACTACAAATAAAGTTTTAAATAAATTCTGTGTTTATTTTCCTCAGGCATCGCATAAGTTAGAAATATGAAAGAAAACATGCTAATGAAGAAGCAGAATAAGATGTGATATGTGTGAAGGGGAGGCTTTTTAAAAGAGCTTTTGAAAAGATTTCCATTGTTTCTCTGTACAAGTTGTATTACATTATCTTTTGCCTTTCACCATGTCTATGATCCAAGCTACATCCACCCTAATTGTCTGTGATTTTCATTGTTCACTCTGTTCCATTTTTATTCTGCAGAAATATATTTCACTTACACTAATTATTGTTTGTGTATGTTTTTTTGTTAATTATAGATTTTCCATCCTTTTATCTTCTTGTTTCCTAGTTCCTCATCCAATTCATGCATCGTTATTACTGTCATCAAAGAATGTTTATGGCTGAAAAAAATGTGGTTTTCTTTGCAATAAATCAAACAAAACTTGTATAACTTCTCATTACCTGCGTGATGTTATTTATTGTGTGATGTCACACATATTGTATCATTGACTTCTATCAACAAGTCACCTTTTAGTTAGTTATTCTATATGTATCTTCCCAAAGTAAAAAAAAAAAATGTATAAAGTTTAAAATCACATTAATCATGGCCACTATAAATAAGGCATTTGTATTTACACAAATAGCATATGCATGTGCTTTATATTTTATACAGATTTTTATAATATCACAAAATGATCATTACCAAACATGACTTTATATATATAAAGTCATGTTTGGTAATGTGTTTGTATATATTATATTTGTAAAATGCATTTTAGTTAACAGAATACTATCCTCAACCACTGTTTAACTCCTTTACAAAGAAACAGGCTATTTGCCTACTTAAATGCTACTTTTCTCAGAGCAGTAGCAGTTTCATGGGCCAGCAAGGTATTTTTTAAAAAAAGGAAGTAGTAACACTGTTACTATACTTGGGCAATATACTGTTCTATTGAGTTCATTACATGGTCATCATTAATGTTATTTTTACTCGAACACGGCAAAGCTCTTTGATCTAGCAATATTTTAAGTTTTCTCCACCTCATGGGGCGTTTATCTCTACTCTCCTGGTCCTGTTTCCAATATTCCGAATTGTAGCATATTGGAAAATGTAGGCTTAATACTATAATAGCATTTTACTCAATCAAAATGCATCTTTATTTGAAAGTTTTATTATATAGCTACTACAAACAGTTGCCTTAAACTTCTTATTTTGATGGTATAGCTTTAAACAGCATTTTTGTTATAAAGTAATCAATTTTCATATCATCAATGTTCTTTATTCTTGCTTCAAAAATATAACTAACTCCTGGCCACATATATAGCAGCACCAGGTTGCATTATGACTACTTTAAAATAGCTAGCCAATTTAAATGAAAGGACACAAAATAATTGGTAAAATTCTTTTCTTAGTGTTTTGAAAAACTACAAAAGCATCACTCCAACTTCTGTGTAAGATATTCATCTTTTTCTAATTTTAAAGAATTATGCACCTTTACTGCTTTCTGCCTCATTAAGGATTTCTAAAAAGGCAATTTAATCACTGGGAGTTCCTTTATTTAAAATAGTAAAGACAGTCTTGATCTTGTAAAACACTTCTGAAAGTGAGAAACAAGTAGGGAAGTCTCACCCACAATCACCTGCCTCCTTATGCAAATCCTACAGCTAGCTGCTTCTCATATCCACTAGGGGGATCATTACACAGTAAAAATAGATTGGTCTCTTTATAGGTGTTTTCTTACTTTCTCACTTAATAGCACAAGTACGGAAAAGAGTTGTAAACAATAATAACAACAAAAAAGCACTTCAACAGAACTAATGAGAAAATATTCTAATAATATTGGATGTTGAAAATATTTGTTATTTTTAAAAGCTATTATTCTAAAACCCACATTTGAAAACTAAACCTACAGTCCCTGCCCTAATTTCCAAAAAATTAAAGGCAGAAGCGGAGCCCTTGGAGAACATATATCCACAAATTCAAATATGGTAGAGCACAAATTTACTTTAGTGCCAATCTCACTGAATTTTTTTTTGTCTAATGATACATTATTGGAATAAAGATGTTCATGTATTTGAAAAAAACTTAGAAAAGTCATTTACTATATCCATCTTTCCATAAGAGGTTTCAATCACCAGTGGTCCCTCAACAGTTCTGGTCTATAGATTACTTAAACAAAAACAAAACTGAATATGTTGTAAATCAATTATCTTGCCCCATCCTCTTGCCAATACAAATAAAGCTTTCTAAGTGTATGACAAGCCTATGCTTACTTTTTTTTTTTGAAGCCCAAGGAGTTGTTATCATGTAACAAGACATTACCAAAGTCATGAAGAACTACAGCAACGTGGTTTTACAGCCCAGCAGTAAACTAGATTAAGACCTTCTCATACTCAGTTTTGTATAGTCAGCCTAGATCCCATACCAAATCGTCATTAATTATTTCATCAACAAATGGATGACTCACCTGGGAAGAAATATTGACAACCACTGACTTCCCTGATTCCAATATAATGGTATATAAAGTTCAGATAATCAGAGGAATGCTACATTCTCAAATATCTCTTTAAAGAAGACATTAGAAGTGTCTCATTAATGAGGATTAAGGTGGTATAGATTTAAAGAATCCTGAGGGCCTATTTCCTAAATTTTATACTAAGTCAGAGTTTTTCAACCTCAGCATGAACGAAAGTTTGGGTTGGATAAATATTGCGGGAGACTGCATCCTAGGCCTCCACTTCCTAGATGCTGGCTGAATTCCCCAGTTGTGAAGAGCAAAAACATCTGCAGACACTGCCAAATGTCCCCCGGGGAGTGAAGTTGCACCCAGTTAAGAACATTGCACCAAGCAAATCACATTTCTGAACTTGAAATCACCAAGATAGATCTGGAAAAGGCTTCATGGCATATTTTAAATATTAGGTAACATCTATCAAAGGGCAAAGTTGACAGTTATCATCTCTACTTGTGCTGCAGGGAATAAAGAATGTATGCAACGCAGCCTGTGAGTGATATATTAGGCTAGTCAACCCTGTTAGATTTTGAGCTTACCACCTCTAACTAAATTACCAGAAATAAAAGTCATAGTCTAGTATCATTAATAATAGCATGGAAAGATATTAATATGTCAGTTGTTTTAAAACCTTACAGATCTGTGCATATCATTGAGAAGCAAATCTGTTATCTGTCTTGTTTTGCTAAAAATCAATGTTTATCGAATCCACATATTTTAAAGTTGGAAATTCTAATTATTCAGACTTATTATAGGCTATTTCTTATAACTGTGATGTTCCTTATATGTAAACCTCTAACCAAGCAACTTTCTAAAATTTTAAAACCTTTTTGCTTTTCTTGTTAAAAATCTCAAGGCTGGACAAAAAACCATTAAATCTAGCTTAATTCTTCTTCATGTTAATTCTTCAAATATGTGAGGGCTCATAGGAAGCCCTCAAAAGCTTTCCCTTTTCTTTGGTAATCACAACTTCAATCATTACTCATAAATTATTTTCCTTGACCTTTAATTATTTTAGGTTAATCCACTGGAGATATTTTCCAGTCTCTCTCTATTCCTCCTTAATGGAACAATCTCTACTTGGTTCAGCTTTTGTAGAGTCTTCCCAGCACCAAGAATAGTGAGATATTAACAGTTGTGTATTTCTTTCTACGTATAAAGTAGTTAAGCTTATCAATAATCACAACAAACAACCAAATAGGGAACAAGGAACCTTAAGCAAAAAAAAAAAAAAAAAAAAAAATTCAAAAAGAATTTTTAAAACCCTCTAAACCCACATTTACCTCAAATGGCTCAACTACTAAAATGTAGGCAAATATTTCAAGATGTTTAAATGGTTTTGCTATTGGAATGAAAATAACATCACCAATGATGACAGTCCACTGAAAATGAAAGATGTGACAATCATGAAGATCAAGGGTTTGGCAAACTATGGTCTGTATGCCATATTCAGCTCATCATTTACTTTTGTAAATAAAGTTTTATTGGAACACAGCCACACTCATTCACTTGTGAATTAACTACAGCTTCTTTTGTGCTATGATGGCATAGTTAGGTAGTTGCAACAGATACCATCTATCTCTGGAAGCCTACAATGTCTACCCTCTGACCCTTTACAGAAAAGGGTTATTGGTCTCTGCTGGAGACTCTCCAAGTAAGACTGCATCAAGTAGAGAACAAACAGGTGAAATGTACTAGATTTATAATCATGTCCAAGGATAGAGAATACTTCATAATACCTATGTTTTAATCACTGCTTTTAAAAAGCATCAATGTGAAGAATTTTGTTCAGAATTCCTTTTTTAAATTTTAATATTTGAAAGTTTATTATAAAGACTGAAAGACAAAGAAAGAAATGTAGTCCTAAGATTTAGATCACTGTTTCTCAACCTTATTAGACCTAAGATACACTTTTTAAAAAAAATTTTTTTAAATATTTTATTTATTTATTTGACAGAGAGAGAGAGAGATCACAAGTAGGCAGAGAGGCAGGCAGAGAGAGAGAGGAGGGAAGCAGGCTCCCTGCTGAGTAGAGAGCCTGATGCAGGGCTTGATCCCAGGACCCTGAGATCACGACCTGAGCCGAAGGCAGAGGCTTAACCCACTGAGCCACCCAGGCGCCCCAAAGATACACTTTTAAGTAAACATTTTTATTATTCCCTTATTATACTGAAATGAAAGTAACAAATAATGTAAGTTACAATGATTTTAATGAAATCAATATAATGTCCTAGCTCTAATATAAAAAAGAAAGTAAAAAGCAAACAATACATAACAATATAATATGCATTCAGAGAGGTAAATGCTCAATGTATCTGTACTGGAAAATTGACCGAATTAGACATTTAGAACATGTAGAATTACTACATGTGTAAAAGAAAGCTATGAAGGATCAATACAAAAAGTTTAATATACAGAAAGAAAGAAAAGAGAAAATAAAGTGACAGAAATTAAAAGAGATTAATATAATCTATAAAACATTATACTTAATAAAAGGACACACAGTGGCCTAGTTTTAAAATTAAAAAATAAATAAATGATTTAATTTGAACAACCAAGTAAAATATCAATTAAACTACCAGTCTTGATATATCTTTATGAAATTTCAAAAAACTGAAATGATTATCAGTTTAGAATTCTCTACCTATAAGAGATATGCTGATAAGCTCTGCAGCAAGTCTAAAAAAAATTAGAATAGAAGTCAGAAGGAAAGTTCAGAAATTGGAGTCTACAGGGAAAAACAAAATAAAACAAAACCCTAATTGGTATAGACAGAGTAAATGAAATGCCAGAGAGTTTGAAAAAAAATGAAGATATAATAAAGGTAAATATTCCAAAGAAAAAAAAGAAGAAGAAAGGAAGGCAATAAGAACCTTCAACATGAAAAACAAAGATCCACGTAAAAAGGACATATAATTGTAATTTGCCTATTAGTTTGCATAGTTCTAACAAGGTAAATACTGTTTGCAGATTTGAACTTTTAGAATCAACGTATAGGTAGATAATTGGACATTTAATTATATATTCAGAAAGTTGTTATGTTTTTGGAACAGAATGCAAATGCTATCATACTGATACTGTTAATCTAGAAGTTTAATGACAGAAATTGTGAAGGAGGAGTGTGAAAATAAAAACCAAAGGTTAGGAATGCTAATATTAAAACTGAATATTAAGAGATACAATCAATACTGATATTAGTTAAAGGTGTAAGTAGATGCCCATTTTAAAAAGATAACCAACAAAGAAGTGGAGTGAGATAACTCTATCAAAGTGTAGAAGAAAGTGAGGTGAGGGAATGTTATAAGCAAGCTGAATACTGAGCACAGGTTGCCTCAATATCCAAATTTAGTCAATCAAGAAACAGTGATATATGCATAGTATTTACAAGAGAGATTGTCAACATGGATTTGGCATGGACTTTGGCATGGAAATCTGGTGAAGCCTATGGCACTATTCTTAAAATATTATTTTAAATGCATATAATAAATTATATTGAAATACAAAAAATACTTACCAAATATGTAATATAGTAATAGATATGCTTCTTTAATAATGCACTAAATAACAAGATCTAATTTGGAAGTAGAGATGAGTGTTAATAATATTTCAAGGTCAATTTTGCAACAACTTAATGTCATATAAATATATTCCAAATTCTATCACTGATAATGTTACAGTTCTGATATGACCGTGAATTATTGCTTATGCTAAATTTCAATTTAGATGTAACTTTTTTCTGCCCATCCAAGCACACAGACTTCCTGAATCCTATTCATCTACTCTAGGTTAAAAACACCTGATTTAGGGGACACCTGGGTGGTTAGTCGGTTACATATCTGACTCTTAATCTCAGCTCAAGTCTTGATCTCATAGTGGATCCTACAGTTGTGAGTTCATGCCCTACGTTGGGCTCCATGTTGTGTGTGGAGCCCATTAAAAAAAAAAAAATTCTAGGGACGCCTGGGTGGCTCAGTTGGTTGAGCGGCTGCCTTCGGCTCAGGTCATGGTCCCAGCGTCCTGGGATCGAGTCCCACATCGGGCTCCTTGCTCGGCAGTGAGCCTGCTTCTCCCTCTGCCTGCCACTCTGTCTGCCTGTGCTCGCTCCTGTGCTCTCTATCTGACAAATAAATAAATTTAAAAAAAAAATTCTAATTTAGAAATACACAAATTGGGGCACCTGGGTAGCTCAGTGGGTTGAAGCCTCTGCCTTCAGCTCAAGTCATGATCCATCTGGCTCAGCAGGGGAGCCTGCTTCCTCCTCTCTTTCTCTCTGCCTGCCTCTCTGCCTACTTGTGATCTCTGTGTGTCAAATAAATAAATAAATAAATACACAAACAATATCAAACTAAAATAAAAAAGGTTGACTCTGGAAAATGCCATAGGGCATGTGGATACAGAATTGCTGCTCTGTGTTGTTTGATTTTTTTTTTTTAAATCATATGTATATAAAGCTTTGATAACAACACTTAAAACACTTAAAATTTAAAATGTCCTTAATATATACTAATATATACTATAATTATGACATAATACTTATTAATATGTAGTATAATATTTATGCATATGTGTGTACATGTATACATATGCATATATGTGATATGATAGTATATCATAATATAGTATTTCTGGGCCCTATATATTTCAAAGCTGATTCACTTATCCAAAAATGAAAAATTCCTAGACACTTACTTAGCTTGAAACATTGACACAGACAGTTCTCAGTACCCCAATAACAGACAAAAATCTATCAAATGTCATTAAACATCTTGATAATATCAATACAATTAGATGAGATTAGTTGACATGATCACAGATTTATTTTTAAACCCTAGGAAATCCCTATTCATCAGTAATTGTATGTATTCAATTGTAGGCAGGAAAAGTCATCTGCAGATGAAAGCCGACATCATAGTTTTGGTCAAACCTGAAAAAGCTTCTAGTAAAATAGAACCTAATTGACCTAACATTATTTCTTAATCAAGGCATCTACAATAGCAAGGCAAATAATATAACAGGAAAATATACCATACCAATGTAGAGTTATTATAAACAGGAATCTGGCAGATAATATGAGAATGACTTTGAATGACACAAATGTGTTCCTATTAACACTAGCAGTAACTGAGACTATGCATGTGAATGTTCTCTGTAGACTGGGCAATGTTAAAGTTTTGGCCTCAGTAATGAGAACAGTAATCACACCTCTTTAGACGTAGAGGAATTATTTTGTAATGATATTTGGACACATATGATTCTAAAGATTCTGAGTTTAATCTATGATTTAAATTTAGGCTGTAATTTTCTTATTAGCATAAAATACTAAATGAGTATTTGGTTGTTAAAAAAGCATATTCCTATAAAAATTAAAAGAATAAGTATAGTTTGAGGAAACTTCCTCTGGGTGTAATGCTCTGTATAACAAATCTAAAATTCCTTAACATTCATAATGAGCAAAAAATTAAAATTTCCATCTTATATAAAAATCTGCATATCATTAGAACTATTCACCATCAAACATTGTGAAAAAAACATTCAAAAATGAGAGGCAATATACTGAGTATATTGTATACATGACTAACTGATTCACACTTAAGGTTACATTTTACTTTACAAGTTTTGTAAAATCAGTGCATATTTTTAAAAATATCTCTGAACTTGGCAAGAATTACACCTTAAATGTAATTATGTGAAACCACAATTTATAGAGTATCCCCACTTAATAGTCTACTCCACTTAGTTTATCCTACTTTTACCTAAAACAGGTAATAAGATATTGGAGACTATGAAAAAAATAAATGTATTTCCTTTAATTACAAATTATTATTTTATTGAACTTAAAAGACTTATTATTGCTTTCATTTTAATGTCTTATTAAACAATAATAAACACAGAACAACGTGCCCAAGTCATAGTATCCAGCTCACTATCTGTATCCACTTAATGTATCTCTAAAATCCTGCACCCAGATCAAGAAATAAAATATTACCATCACCCCAAAGGGCCCTCCCTTTGTCTTCCCTTCTCATTACTAATATCCCCAGAGTAACAAGCATTCTTGAATTATAAACAGCATAGGTCAGCTTGTCAATTATTGTACTTTAGGTAGGTAGAATCATATGCTATATATACTATTTGGGGTTTGACTCATACAGTCAGCATTATGTTTGTGAAATTCATATATAGCCATGTGCAGATATAGATCATACGTTTTCCTTACTGTATAGTTTTTCATTTTAAGAATAAACAACACTTTATGCATTTGGTATTTGTTGGGTATTTGGGCTGTTGATTTGGGCTATTATGAACAGTGCTACTCTGAATAGTCTAGTACCTCTCCTTGGTGAATATATGTATGCCTATATACTGGATACACACTCGCAAGTGGAACTGGAGTTACAGGTATTCATCTATATGTTCAACTTTAGTAGATACTGCTCAACAGTTTCTTAAGTGGTTATGCCAATTTACATTCTCACCAGCAGTATATCAGAGCTCCAGTATCTCCATAATCTCATCAACACTTTTTTTTTTTCTGTTTAAATGGCCTATTGGTTTTAATTCAGTAAAAAAATTGGTTACTTTTCTAAATACCGTAAGTGATAAGGATCCAGAGAACAAAAATTCTCCTACTATCCAAAATACATGTTCAAACTATTATTTCAGAGCTGTCCAACTCTCCAACATCTCCATCATCATCATCATCTCCATGATGGAGATGATCTCCATCATCATCATCTCCAACATCACAAAAACAAACAATCAAAAAAAGCAAAATTGATTTTATTTGGAGCAAGTAAAAGTACTACGATAAGGTTTTCAAAAACAGAGGGTTCAATATCTCTTATCCTGAGTAATATCACAAAGTCTACCTACCTATTTGTTACCATAAGACTAAATAAAGAGACCATATATTTAATTGAGAGCAATAGAAATGCAATGTACCTGTAAGTTCCCCTGATGACAGAAGACTTACATGGATGTTTTGTTTAGTCTTCAGTGTGGTTTTCTCCCCCTTTTTTGAGACACATTTAAAAATCAGGACATTTTACATAAACATCTAGACTTCTGATGTTTCTTTAAAAAAAAAAAATAAGAGTGGGTAATATTAAACCCACACATAAGAAACATCAATAGCCCCTTTTTGTTGAGGCAAGTGCTATCCAGTTTCCCAGGGTTCCCATTATCCTGAATTATCTAACATGAGATCTGGTCCCAGAAGAGAACTGAGCACCAACTAGGCAAATTTGGGGATAGCTGAATTCTTACCTTGGGCCCAATTCACCTATTGCTTCACCTTCCTCAGTCTTGGTTTAAATGCTTACAAAACAGACAATTTTGTGGCATCAGCATATCATAACAAGCTTAGAAAATTTTAGCAAATGGCTCCAGATAATATAATTTTTTATGACTATTGACAATAACCACAGATCCATGAATATATCAGAACATAAGGAAGGACTTGAAGTATAGGTCAAATAGGACACGGGAGTCAGGGTTCTGGGTATCTCCCCTCTGACAGAAGTTTCTTCTTCACTTTTAAGTCACAAAATTCTAAATTGCTCAACAGTGGGTCAGAAGTACTTGTACAAGACCAAAATCTAGTTCGTTAAGAAGAGATAGGTTGTGATTCAAGATAAACTGCCATCACAGATTAAAGCATGTTATCACGCCAAGCACAGCAGTCCCTTCATTTCTATATTTTGTCAACGAGACAAAAGTGAACAACAACAGCAGAATTTTTAAAGGTAATCTATACCTTAAAAATACACCAGAATAAGAGACATAAGAGATTAGGCTACTCTGTAAAATGAATGTCACTCTACTGGATATTTAGCTTACATTATAAGGCATATTAACCCCTGGAATAGCTCAGCGACCTAAACTATCGTTTCCTTGTTTTGTTCGCATTTCTTTCCTGAAAAATATGAAAAAGAAAGTTTCTTAGAAGCAATTTCTGGAAGTGAATGAGATGTCAGCAGAACATAACTCTGCAGAAAAAGTGTTTGAAGGACACAATGTGATGTTAACTTGAACTAATGTGATGCTTACTTAAGGAGCTGAGAAACTGCTGTTGGGCTGTGAAGCCATTAGAGGCAAGTTCAATGTCAGCCAAGGTGAGAGGTTAAGCAGGAAGCTCCTCAGCAAAAGCCAAGATCTGACCAGCAAGTTTTCATCAAAATCATTACAGAGAAGAGAGTAGAGCAGTCATGGCCAGCTGTTTCACTGATGCATGGTGTATGGACAACTGTATACACCTCCAGGCATCATCTTCAGGACAACTTCCTCAATATCCATTTCTTCTGATCCACTAACATCCTGACCGATGTTTCCTTTGTTTGCACAGAAAAGATTCTCTCCCACCAGTGCCAATTAAAATAAGTAAATAATTCAAAATAGCAGATAATACCATAAAAATGTGTCATGAGATCTCAAAAGTAGATAGAATTCGAAAACATTTTCTTTCCTTTTTAAATGCCCTGAATTACACAGACTATACATTCTAAGTACCGGCATAAAAAGTCCTTCTCTAAGTTATTCACAAACCAAGATTTCATGGAAAAACAACTTCAACTTAGGCCTTCCCCAAGCCCCTATGCCTCCTTAAAGCTTACTCACAGGCTATTTTTTTTTTTTTTAATCATCCAACCATCAAATAATTGGTTAAATTATCTAAGAACATTATAAGGAAATTACATATGCTACAGTAAGTTATGGAGCATATCTCAAAAGCAATATAAATTACAATAAGATATACACCTTTCTTCTTCTTTTTTTAAAGATTTTATTTATTTATTTGTCAGAGAGAGTGAGCACAGGCAGGCAGGCAGAAGCAGGCTTCCCACTGAGCAGAGAGCCTGATGCGGGGCTTGATCCCAGGACACTGGGATCATGACCTGAGCCGAAGGCAGCTGCTTAACCAACTAAGCCACCCAGGTCTCCCCTTTCTTCTTATTCCTTGTACCAACCTTCAGATTCAATCAGGAGTTGACTATAAATCATTTTGGCATAAATACTTGGTGCATTCCACACACAGAGAAACAGTTACGATTGCATGTACCAAAACAAACAGTGTATCACTTCTGACACGGAAAATATGAAGATGTTCTTTCTAAAATAACCTCCCCCACCGAGGACCAGGGTTGAGCAGCTAGCTGGTCCTCCCAACTGGGTTAACAGCCCCTTCCCCTCTTACTCTCACAATGTCCCTCCAGAAGCTGCATGTTAAGTTCAACAGTCTCACCTTTGCCCAAAAGAACAGTACCATCCTTCTCGTGTTATAGAATTGATACACAGTTACACTGATTTTTAAAAATGTAATCAAATGGCTGGTAAAATACTTTTGTAAAGCTTCATTTTTAAAAGAAATCTAGAATAGTAATAGACTTGTGTTGAATACCATATGCTATTTTTTAAATGTAATTTTTTACAAAAGTATCTCTATCCTCCCCTGGTCTCCCCTGCTGTCCCAATCTACTTTATATTTGTGCTTCTCTGCCCACATAATAATCTTTCATAATGTGTCTGCTCAGCAGCAAACCATTCTTATTGGTTAATGCAGATTTTAAAGTAAGTAGAAAAATTCTGCTTTGTAACTACTGTGCAGAAATTACTTGGAAACCAGAACCACACAATGCATACAACAGGTCTGTTCAAACAACAGCCCTAGGACATCTGGAGTCTGCCTTTTCCTGACAAAACCATTCACTGATTAGTTCACAGAAGAAGGTGGAAGTCAAAACTGAGACACTTCAGTAATTCCTCTGGCAAAAAGAATAATCTGAGAATGTAGGCATCACTGAAAATAGCTATATTAAAATTACTTTTTGTTATCCAAATATTCTTCTATAAATCACTTGTGGAATATTATAGAAAAAAAAAAGGGAGAAAGGAAATGGATTTTGGATGGTTCCCCAGGACTGCAGCATAACACAAATTTGGTCTTACTTAGAGAAGAATTAGGGTCCAGAGAGCTACATTCACCAATGGTCTCCATTGGAGACTAATGGACTAATTAGAATAAAATATTTCTCAAAGATAGCCACTATCCTTTCTAAATCTAAAAGGGGTTATTCAGCCTTTATTATAATTTAGTCATTCAGCATATAAGAAATGAAGAATAACCATAAATACACGATGGTAGTATTCAGGACACATATTCAGATATACTCATATGTGTAAAACAGGGTTTTGTTTCCTCCACATTCCATTCTGAATAATGCAGTGAAATCATAGATTTTCTCAAACTTGAAACACAAAGAGAATCTCTGTGAAAGTAAGATGAGAGACATTTTCTGATGATTATAAATATAGCTAATTTTTCTAAAAGAGAGAATAATGAGTTACATTAAAATTAGATTGACTTTTTAATTCTGGGTCAAAAATATATTTTAAAAAATGCTTATTTTTAATGCAAACACAATTCTCCATTGTAAAGTTTCTGTGAATTTATTATACAGGTCAAACTTTCCTAAAGGAGGAATATCAGAGCAATTCTACAAGGGACACAAAGAGTTTGAAGACATTAGCACAGGCCCCATCAGGAAACACCAGTGATGGGCTTACTCCTCAGGACCTTTCTTCTCTTCTTCCATTTCTTTTCCCTGAATCCCAATCACTCCCACCTTGAAATGCCTTTTCCTTCCCCCTTTTTCCCCTTTCCCTCAGGAATAGGATGAGGTACAAAACCTTTATCCCATCATTCAGCAAATAGTTATTGAGCACCTATGAAATCTGTAGCAACATAATTCTGTCCCCTGTGATCTAATGTCATGCTTCCTAATCACTGCGGGCAACTCTCTGCCCTTCTGGCTTCCTAACTCTCTTGGACCATGATCCCTAAGAAGTAAGAAAAAGAAAACTCAGGGAACATTTTTAAATTGTTCCTGTGTAGTCTAATAGAAGTGCTGAGGTTGAAATAATATTCATTTTCAATACATACACTTAACCTTCCCCTACCTACCCTTCCTTCAGCATTTAAACACACTCAAGTCTCTTTCATCTTAAAAACACAAAATCAAAAAGAAAAAAAAAAATCTTTCACTAGACATCGCTTTACTTTCAAAGAGAGATAGGTCTGGAACTTTCTCTTTTTTTTTTTAACAGCCCCTCACTTTTTACTGTCTTCCCCACTCACACCATCTTGGTTTCTGCACCACTGTTCTTCCAAGACTGCTGGTACTAGATCTCCTGTGACCAACGCACCACTGGACAAAGAGGTACTTGAAGATCTACACATCGCCTGACACCTCAGGAGTACTTCAACCAGTTGGCCACTTCCTTCCTCGTCCACTCCCTAGGCTTTCAGGACGCCCCACTTTACAGGTGTTCTTCCTGTCTTTCAAACTTCTTTCTAAACCCCTTTTCTTCCTCAGCCCTCATCTTGAATGTTGGAGTTCCTCAGAGCTATGTTCAGAGCCCTCTCCAGAGTCACTGTATAATCACACCCGTTCCCGTATTTTAAATCCCTGCCTATATACCAATGCCTTCAAAACCTCTATCTCCTTCCTGAACCCTTACAACCCACTCCAAAGCCCACCTACCCAAACATCTACTCAACATCTCCAGTGGAGACCTTTCAGAAGATACAAAATTAATGTGCTCAAAACTGCACTCACTCATTTGGGTGCCCCTTCCAGCACCCCTTATTTCAATAAGAGTGTCACAAAGCATCCTGCTGCTCAAGGGGGAAAAAAACAAAACCAAACAGGCAATCATCCTTATTCCTCTTCCACTTCACCTCTCCTCCACCTAACAAATCACTACATCCCGCAGAGTCTCCATGACTTAGGCTCCACTCTGGCATTCTCTGCATGGCCATAACCACCATCCCACTCAAGTCAGTAGCATCTTTTGTTGGACTGGTGAAGGAACTACAGAAATACTTTAAAAAAAAGAAAGATTTTATTTATTTATTTGAGAGAGAGAGAGAGAGAGCATGAGTGGGGGGAGGGCAGAGGGAGAGGGAGAAACACTCCCCCTGCTGAGCAGGGAGCCCCATGCGGGGCTCTATCCCAGGACCCCAGGATCATGACCCGAGTCAAAGGCAGATGCTTAACCCACTGAGCAGGCACTCTCACGGAAGTACTTTTATAATTCAAATCTGAGCCTGTCATTCTCTAGTTGAAAGAAGTTCCCTGGCTTCCCTCTGCCAAAATCTTACCCTTGTATATAAGACCCTTCATAATCTAGCTGGGTGTAGCCCTCCACCTCATCATTCAGCACCCCTCCGTCCCCCTCTCTCTCTGATGTGCAGCACACTACTCTCTTTGGGGTCACTGCCCATGATGGGTTGACTCACCTCACCATTCTCCTTCACACAAACTGCTCTCGATGTGCTCTTTCCTTTCCTCACACTCTTGACTTAACCATATCCTGCTTCAGGTCTCATCTTAGGTTTCTCAGGCCCCCTGAAGCTTCAAAATGGTTGCATGCTTATATAAAGTATTATATGACTGGTATATATGACAAATGGTTTTAACATGAGATTGTACATTATAAATAAATATCATAATACTTCCAAATGAAGGCCAAATACAATAAATAAGTTGGTTATCTACTTTAGCTCATCATTTTATTAGGACCACCAGGTCTCTACCATGGCATTTCTAAATATCTGTATTCTTTTTTTAATTAATTAATTAGTTTTTATTTTGCATTTTTTTTATTAGTTTCAGAGGTACAATTTAGTGACTTATTAGTTGCATATAACATCCAGTGCTCATGATGTTAAGTGCCCTCCTTAATGCCCATCACCCAATCATCCCTTCTCCCCACCCAAAATGTGAGTATTATGAGATTCGTATATAAGCGACTTGGAGGCAGAAGCTGAGAAAGTTCCTAAGCTTCTCCTCCATACTTCCACCATCCTTCCTGCTGCCAGAGTGCAGAAATGAAAGTGGAGACCCCATCTTGACGTCATAGCCTTGGCAGGCATTTACATTCCTGTCTCCTCACTGCCCTCCCCCAAGAAGACAATGACCCCCTCATGAGTGAGACACATGGCCCCACCCTGCCTCCCACCCCTGCCTCCCACATCATTAGACTCTAACTTGGGAAGCTTGGGCCCCAAGGGAGTATGCTGCAGGACACTGTTGTCTAGTCGCGTCTAATTTTTACATCAGTTGCTTCCTGTTGCCCTCAAATTGGCCCACAGTCCCCGTGGCCATGTATCATATTCCTTAGGGAAACAAGATACATTCCGGCAGACATCTAGTACAATCTGCTGGGATTTGGTGCAATGCTTTATGATGGATAATTTTTATCCTTTGTTTGAATCACATTTTTTTTTCTTCTGTATACATCCAGCCAGCCTTGGTTAACTTCTCTGGAGGTATTTTTTGTTTGTGTTATGAACTTCCTTTCTCTTTTTAGCAGTGTTTGCTACTGCTTTTGGTGGGTTTGTTTTTTGTTTTTGTCTTTTTTTTTGCTATTATTATCATTATTATTATCACATAAAACAATATTTTTAATTATCATATGGATGAGTTTTTTAATGATTAGCAAATTCATTCTGTTAGTCATTTCATAAGTATTTCCCAAGCAAAGATGTTATGCCAACCACTGTGCTAAATATTAACAGTATACTGTGAAGAAGCAGGCATGGACCTTTACTCTTCTTTTGGGAAGCTGACAATCTAACAGTGAAGATAGGCAATAAATGAGTAAACACAATGACATAAAATCTGCTTCATCATTATAAGTGTATGAAAGAAACATGGTGAAAAGCTAGGGAAAAGAGGGCAGGATACTACTGAGATAGGGTAGCAAGGCAGAACTCTCTAAACTTGACATTTTAGCAGAGGCCTAAAGGATGAGAAGAACCAAACACCAGACACGGGGGTGGGGATAGGGAAAGGGAGAGTTCTACAAAGCAGGAACCCTGTCTGCAAAGGTCCTGATATGCGGACAGCATTTGATCTGTTCCCCAAACTGAATGGTAGCGTGATGGAAACTTTATAAATGGGAGCCTAGTGGCTTACGGTGAAGTTAAAAGAGGTAAGCAGAAGCCATATTTTGCAGGGCCTTATTGGCCAAGGCAAAGAATTTGGATTTAATTTTAGTTATAATGAGAAGCCACTGGAGGGCTTCAAGCAGGGGAATACTATGGTGAGACTATAATATGACCTGACTTATATTTTAAAGGGGTCCCTTGGGCTGCTGTTGGGGAACAGATTGGTGTTAAGGCAGGGATACAGGAAGCAGAGTGACCAGTTGGGAAACTATTGCTAGAATCCAGAGGAAAAATGGTGAAAGAGGAAGGTAGCAATGGAGAGAGAATAGAGTGGAGAGCTTCCATATTTCTTTCAGATACAATCTGCAAATAGAAACATAGGGATTTGCTGATAGATTTAAACACAATTATGCATATTTACAAGAACATCTGACTACTATTAATCTATACAAACATTCAGTCATGACTTAACTTTACATTGTGATTATAATGGTTATTATCAGTTGGATGGATTATACTAATTTAAAGCAAAGAATAATTTAGAGAAAATATTGAAAATATATCCATAATGAAGGTTCTTTTGAAGGAATGTTAAACACCTTTTCAGTTGAATAACCCCTTTTAGTCATTAGCAGCATATTAAGAGCTTTAGTCTATATCTGTTAAAAACAAGTTCATACAATAGAAATATCATTTTTGTCATGACTAATGTACTTCTTACTAATTTTTTTAATGGAATGCTATAGACTGTGTTAACTAAACATTTCATTGGCCCAGCATGCTATCCTGTTCTTCGTCTGATAAAAACACACCCCCGACTTCTTTGACGGTATTCATCTCCTATCCTTGTGGTCTGAGTGTGCACAGGGCCTGTATCTGGCCCTTACCTGATCTTCCTAGTCACAAAAAATTGTACAGGGATGGGTATGTATCCAAATCAAGCAGTTTTGGGATTTTTTTTTTTTTTTTAATTGCACAGAGAGGATGGCTCTTCTCGATGGAGAACTGCAACTGTCACTGTGGGAGAAGCCTGAGTTCAGCCTGAGTCCTAGTAATAAATTAAAGCAGAATAAGCTAGAAGGCAATAGAAAAGAAATAGAGCAAAACCAAGATTCTAAAATCAAACTAGTTTAAGTTAGTCTAAATTGAGTTTATTTCACTACAACTGAAAGAGTCCTAACTTTTAGGAACGAATATAAATTTAATAAAGAGAATCCAAAGAAATTGGGTGAAAAGCTTTAAATGTTAGATTCAGAGTTTAAAAAGGTTGAGAAGCTAACAGAGTTTTAGATTTTTGTTTGTTTTATTTCATTTTAGAGTAGAAATCTATGTATTTATTTATTTTTACATCATTCTAAAATGCCCAAGGTAAAAATTCAAAATAAAAAAAGGCTATGTGTGTTTATGTGTATGCATGTGTGTGTGTATGTGTGTAAAACTGCATAGGTACAGCATATATCTGGAAAGCTTCTCAAGTAACCGTGAATAGTGCTTGTCTCTGGGATGTTAGAAATATAACCTAGGAGCAAAGAAATCAGATCTGAAATAGTATATCTGAAAGCAGTGGTGTGAAAAAATATATAACTGATACATTCAGATGCTTCAATAAAATGACTAGATAGGTGATTACTATCTGCCAATCTAGGGTAAAAACTGCCAGTCTAGGGTAAAAACATGCGTGGCTACTATGTCTCTGAAAGTTTTAACTTTAATGAGAAAGATAGACATAGGGAGAGAGAACATGAAAGGCAAAGACCAACTTGCTTAATCTGAATAAAAGAGAGGGCAGATGGTAAAAAACCATGTTCTTATAAATATCATGTTCTAATTAATCTGAATCTGCTCCAATCTGCTGGACTTCCAAATTCAAAAATTTAACTTACTCATATACAGATATTTCATTTCAACTGATGAAGTTTAATTAAAGATGGTCTGTTGGGAAGGACAGCAAAAAAAAGAGAGAGAGAGAGAGAAAGAAAGAAAGAAAGAAAAAGAAAAGGAAAAGAAGAAATATGTATTTTCCTAGACCAAAGAATATATTAATAGTGGTGACAGAAAAGTAGAAAAGAGAAAGTGAGCTCAGCACACTTCCTGGATCCTCAAGGAGAACAGAAAGGAGGCAGGGGCTACAGTTTTCTGAGGAACCCACTGAGACAACCCACAGGGCTGTCTCCTTGCTTTTGGCTGACCCCTTTCTTGTGGACGTTCCTCTTCTTCCTCTACATACTCTGAGTAAGCAAATGTGCTCAAGTCCTGGCTTTCTTCAACTGTACCTTATACCTCAACACAACCAAATGTGTGCCGAATACACATATTATATTCAACTCATTCTTTTTTTTTATAAAGATTTTTATTTATTTCTTTGATAGACAGAGATCACAAGTAGGCAGAGAGGCAGGCAGAGAGAGAGAGAGGAGGAAGCAGGCTCCCTGCTGAGCAGAGAGCCCGATGTGGGGCTCAATCCCAGGACCCTGAGATCATGACCTGAGCTGAAGGCAGAGGCTTTAACCCACTGAGCCACCCAGGTGCCCCTATATTCAACTCATTCTTATCCCAAATGCCAGCCCCATATTTTTCCCTCTCTCTAGGTGTCCCAAAACCACTAACATCTAACATATCCACAAGTGACTCATTATTTTTCATTTCTCAAACCTATACCTCCTTCTGATTCCCAGTTAAATTATCACCATTCACCTAATTATCTAAACTAGGAATCTCCAAATTGCCCTTGAATATCCATCATTCAAGATTCAACTCCAGTGATATTGTCTCTGAAAATTTTTATCAACCTCCTCAGAGTTATTAACCTTTCTGGGTACATCTGTAGTATTTTTTAAATGTCTTTATTACGGCATTTATAACACTGTGTTGCATGGTTTTATTTGTGTGACATTCTTTGACATTACACTGGGAGTTTCTAGAGGGTAAGAGAGCTATCTGATGCATTTTCCAAGACCCAGAATCGAGTGCTCTATTTGTAAGTAAAGCTCCGTTATTGCTCATTGAATTTATTTATACCACTTGATTCGATTTCACAAAGTAAGAGTAATCCATTTTATATTGAAATGCATTACTAAACTAACATTTTAAATACACAGCATTAACTTTACATATATTTATAATCTCACTGTAAGAATATGCAGAAGATGAAAATGTACAAGAGAAGTGAATATCAGGTGGATGATTTTAGATCTGCAGCTGCTATTATTTATACTTTAAGAGTTATGAAGTATGTGAGTAATGGTGTATAATCTAAATTCATGTGATTGCCATGTGTAGGATACGTGAGAAAAAGAGAGGGAGAGAGAGAGTGGTACACATCTGTGTTATTAAAACTCTGTCTATGTTTAAAACGAGTATTTTCAGACTTAACAGGATCACTGGGTACAAAACCACTACCTCCACATTTTGTCTACTATGAACTAGATTCTCAGCATTTTTTCTTTACTTTTTTCCCCCTTATGTCAGAAGCTAATTCTTCACTCAAGTCCTAACGGACTCAGGGAGCATGGCCACATTTTGTTATCATTTTGTTAATAATTTAAGGAGCTTGTTTGCTTTATCACTTTGTCAAGTTCCCCTTCCTAACTCTCTCCAACACCCAATACTAAGGGGGGTCGAGGGGAAGGTTCAATTCAGTTACAGTCAACAAACACATAAAGATCACACATATCCTGAAGCATTCTGCTATGGGCTGTGGGATGCAGACAGGGTAGATTCAGACAACACCCATCCCCAAACAGCTTTCAAGGAGGCAAAGTCAAAAGTTCATAGAAAAGTTGTTTTGTTTTGTTTTGTTTTTTAATTTGTTTATTTGACAGACAGAGATCACAAGTAGGCAGAGAGGCAGGCAGAGAGAGAGAGAGGAGGAAGTAGGTTCCCCAGTGAGCAGAGAGCCCAATGTGGGGCTCGATCCCAGGACCCTGGGATCATGACCTGAGCGGAAGGCAGAGGCTTTAACCCACTGAGCCACCCAGGCGCCCCCATAGAAAAGGTTTTAAACTTTCTAATTCTAATGTGTACCCATTGTGCAAACCAGTCAGTAAATATTTGGCAACAGCAAAGTTTTCAGCAGGATGATTGAATTGTTTTTATTTTTTTTTTAATGTTTAATGCTTTTTACAAAAACAAAAATTTTCTTACTTTGGAGAAATAATTATATGTATGATTAATTTTTTCTTGGGGGTGGCTTGCATGTCCTGCTCTGGAAGTTAGTACCAGAGTAATAAATGTCCATTAGTGTTCATGTGAAGTTAAAAACAAGGAAAAGACAAGGGGTGGGGGGAGGGCTCTTACAGTAAGTTACTCAGGAGGAAAGTGCATCAGGAATACTTACACACATGGGCTGGAATTTTAAGAAACAGCCCTAGGAAGTCAGATTTATACAAAAGTTATATATTGTGAAATGATGGCCATTATGAGTTTCGTTAACATCCGTTACCACACATACTTACAGTTTTGTTTTGTTTTTTTCTTAGGATGGTAACTTTAAAGATTCACTTTCAAATACAAAATACAGTATTGTCAACTATACTCATATGAAATTGTATAAGTTATATAAGAAATCATTCTGCAAGTGAGCATTTTAAAATAATCTCACATGCAAAAATCAACTCTAAATATTTTATTTCTAGTTTTAAAATCAAATAAGTGAAATCTACAATATAATCACAGCCAAATGATGACAGAAAAGGTTATAGAACTCAGAAGCTGAGTTTTAAATCCTGACATTCTTAAAAATAGGATCAGACACTCTACAGGAGAGGACAGGCTGTGGCCTTACAGGTGCAGCTGTCCTGCCTCTCCCTGGAAAGCTTGTCCCTGCCCAGAGAAGCCTGCCCACAGTGCTCTACTACCACTAAACGAGGAGAGCAGAATCCCTGCCGGTGAAAAATAAAATCTTCCTCACAACTGAAATACTAGCAGACAAGATGATAGGATCTCTGATTGTACAAATTTTAACATTTTTCTAATATTTCCAATACCACAATAAAAATTAAAAATACAAAACACTGACTGGCATCCTGGCTTTCTGCTCTGCTCTGCATTTAAAAAATGCAGAAAGTTAGTGAGGAGGTTCTGGGTCTTGCTACTGTGAGCAAGTAGATCACTCAGGATGTGTTGCTCCCTGGAGAAACGGTCACACGCACAGCTTTAAAAAGTCATGAAGGAAAGTCCGGAGTAGTTTTCCTTTCACCCAGGGTGATTGTTTTATGAAGGATGCTACTGGCCCTGGCACCTTACCTCTATGTCAAAATCACCGGGAACATCCTCTACATTTAAGAAAGATAAAGAAGAGAGGACTGCGGTGTGAAATCAGGGGGGGTGAGGACTGCCTTCCCCTTTTAAGTGTAGCATCAATTAAACCCAGGGGAGGCGGGTACAGTTTACTAGTTAATTAGTCCAGGGATGAGGTTCTTTCATGTGTAATTCAGAACAGGAACACCTGGTGTGCGGCTCTTCAAAGCACAGGGGCGGGGGGCAGGGAAGCCAAACAATGCAGGGGAGGTCACACCAGAAAGCAACAGCACAGGAACAAAAACTGTTTCTCTCTGACCTTCACCCTGCTGTAAATAAAATGAGATTCCTGAGGGTCCCTCCCTCATCAGTCCAGGGAGAACAAACAGCTTCTGGCCCACTTGGGGAGTTCTAAAAAGACATGGTGTTAACTAATTGTTTTATAACCCAATTAAAAAGAAAACAGAGAGCCAGAGAAATGCAAATAGGGATATAATGATTATAATCACATTCTGATATATAGCACACACCAAAAATATTGGCATGCTCTTTCTCTGTTGTGTGACCAGGGCTGCCCACGTAACGGTCAACGAAATTAGGAAGGGACACTTCTACTTGAGGACAAATTACCTTGTTCTGTTGAATCAGAAATTGAGCAGTTTGCTAATGGAACACCTCTCATTGTGAATTCTAAAATGGTGAGGTCATTTTTTTTTTTTTTTTTTTGAATTGTTGCTTCTAAACATTCTGGCTGTAGACAGGTTGATAAATGCAGGTGAAGAAACATTAATGTTTAAATTGAGCCAAATATATGATTTCAGCTGCACTGTCCATTTAAAGGAAAAATAATAAATTTTTAGGGGCTTTATTAGTGGGTTCATTCAGAAGGAATGAGGGAAAGTATCCTGGAATGGGTGGAATCTGGTACCTTTTAAAAACCTCTGCCATGAGAAATTCTAGAACAGAGAATGCAGTGTCTGAAGATACCATGAAAAAAGGCTGCCATAAAGAGTTTTAACCTAATTTTAAAGATAAGGTTCAGAAGAAAACGGCTTAACCATTTCTAGCGTTGCTTATACTTGTTTTTGCTCTAGGGAAAACTTTAATAAAAACAGTTTCACACCCCACTTTGTGTGTGTGGGGGGGGTTTATTTACCACACTCACACAAACACACTTATCAAACCAGGCTTCTGATCCATCAAATCAGACATTTGAGAGACAGGGAAGTGGACATGAAAGTGAAGAAATTGTAAAAATGTTCTTAGCACATCTCTGCAGCTCTCAATCTATATTAGGAGTGAACAATGAACCAGAGACAGAAGAGTTGAATAAAAACACAGAATTATATGGTGGCTCAAGGAAAAGAAAGTCACTAAAAGGGATAGTAAAAATTAGTGTAGACAATTGACTTCCAACTCACTTGTGTATAAGGATTCTCTTTTAAACTACTGAGTGCATGGAAAATAATGTATTCCCGACTATTCAAAATTATTAGTTTCAGGTTCTAGCTATTTAATCATCCAGAAAAAGAAAAGTATCTTTCCTCCATATATATATTTTTTAATTCACCGATTTATTGGTTAAGAGTCAAAATCTGTACTGGAAAGAAAGAGTGAAAATTAGCTTAGATTGAAAAGAAGAAAAAGCAGTCTTACCAGGAATCAGGCTAGGAGGACAGACACAGAAAAAGCCAAATACTAAAAGCAGGAAACTCTCTTTCTTTCAAGGCCATGCAGTCATTGCAAAATGTCACAAGGACCCCTCATTTTTATCAATGTCAATCCAGGCCCACTTTGTTAGTTTTGTTTCTCATCAGCAATACTGCATTACTGCTGAACTGCACTGGTCTACACTATAATGACATCTAATCTCTAGTTAATTCCCACTTCTAATGCCACCTCAGAAACAGTAACCAATCCAAAACTGTCCCCTCTGTCTCTTAGAATCTTCTCAAAATCCCCAACCTCAAAAGTTGCTCCCTCTTAGCTCTTGTTAGGGGAATTCCATGGTTCTTTGGCATTCCCTTCCTCACTACAACTCAATTAGTAGGACTCTGTCATACTACCAGCTTCTTCCTGGTGCTTTTGGTCAATTAGGCTTTTACATATTTGGTTAGCAATCACTGAGCATCTACGAAATGAAACGGACCAGTGTTCTGGGAACGATAAATAAAATAAGTAGTATCCCTTGCTTTCCTGAGGTCCTGCTATGTTGGAGAGATAAGACCTCTATAAACAATAGAAATAAATACCACATATAATAACTACAAGCAGACAGGTATGAATAAAGTATCCTGGATGGTCACAGGACAGAAGGATGGCTGTCAGGATGGGACCTGAGGAAGCTTACAGGGAAAGGAGCATATGGCCTAGGTAGTAAAAGAGATATCGTTGAGGTCTGGGGGCAGTCAGTCCAAGTAGAGGGGAAAACAAGAACCCCATGTGTGTTCAGGGAATGACAACTGACTGAAGTCAGGACACAAAGTGTGCACATGAAATTACTGGAAGTCAGCCTGAAATCTGAGACTAATAGAAACATTTTTGGTAGATGATACGAAACCAGTAAATGTTTTTGAACGGAGGCAGCAGCTCCGTGAGAGGTATATTTTATGATGATTCGCCCTATAATGTTATGGCACACTGAAAATTTTACAGGAAAAAGTATGCATTCCTGATACTTGTTAAAGTAGTCAGGTAGACATTTTTTTCCCCTTGAGGGGACTAGGAAATGTGATAAGAAACTGCAATGGCACAATGGGGTTTTGCAGGAGGGCAAAGAGATTGGGCTTAACTCTGAACCCAAGAAGGAGAAGTGGGAATTTATAGCCAAGGAGCAGAGTACGGGTCAGTGGGTGAAAAATTACTGTGAGTAAAATCCAGAGTAAGGAGAGATTTCTGGCTAACCCAGCCTAACAGGATTCTTGCTGAAGGCAGGTCAACAGGATCAGACTTCACCTGAAGGATGGCAGAAGATGAAGAGCCGGGTCAGATATCCGGTGGGGAGGAGGTAGTCAGATCCTGAGGAAGGGGGATTCTGGCTCAACTAAGTTACCAAGAGTCTTGCTAAAACTGGACAGTTCATAGGTAAACACAGAAGCCTAAAAGCGCAGTTGAGAAGAGAATGCAGAGAAGCGTGACTACTGTTTGGTCAAGGGGCAACTGTCGAAAGACAGAGGCTATTTTATTTAAATGACAGGAGTTAGCCAGGGTTTAAAGTAAAATGGTAAAAGCAGGGATGGAGAGGAACCAAGCATCTGAGAGAGACACTAAAGGCAAAGTATCAAGATAGAGGTGGCAGATAGGACTCCCAAAGCAAGACAGAGGAGTCAGGGAGGGCTAAGGTGAGCAGCCTGGGTCCCCGTGAGACCTGAGGAATCCTTAAAGGAAAAGGGGACATCTGGCTGGGAAATGAGGCTCTGGGCGAGTCCTGGGTTTACATTCCATTACATTCCATGGAGCCCCAATTCCTATTCTCTCTCTGATCCACTTAATCACTATCCTGAAGAGAGTGAGCAACTAAACAAAATGAATATTTTATGGCAAAATGTGGGTTTAAGTATTACTTTCAGTCATCACTAGCAATGTGAACTTGGCAATTATTTAGCTTCTCTAGCCCCAAACCTCTTCTTCTGTGCAAAAGGAATTATAATGGTATCTGTCTAATAGAGATAGTGAGATGATTAAATCAGTGGGGATGTGGAAGGCCTGACCAGGTACTGTCAGTGTTGCAATGGGATTTGGGGGAGGGGGGAGGGCAGGTGGGCAGCACGTCTGGGTTGCAACAATGGTGGAGTGGACAGCTTTGCTTGATCTGGACTTCTGCCTTTTTTTTTTTTTTAAAGATTTTATTTATTCATTTGAGAGAGAAAGAGAGATAGAGAACATAACCAGGGGGACAGGACGAGGGAGAGGGAGAAGCAGACTCCCTGCTGAGCTGGGAGCCAGATGTAGGACTCAATCCCAGAACCCAGAAATCTTGACCTGAGCTAAAGGCAGAAGCTTAATCATCTGAGCCCCCCAGGTGCCCCTGCATAATCAGGACTTCTTTCTGGCCCTCTAAAAGCATAACAAAAAGGCAAGACTCTCCATACCTTTTTTTTTTTTTTTAAGCCACTTTAAAATCAAATTCCCATTTTAGAAAGGCCCCTTGCTTCTACTTCTGAAGTTTTCTGTCTGTTTGGGGTTGTTTTTAAATGTGAATGTTATCTAACGAGTTCAGTCTGGATTGAAGGCCTTTAATTTCTTACTCTACCACAAATACATAAGACTTTAAGTAAGTCCATTAGGCTATAAAAATTCTTTCAGATCTGTTCTCACTAAAATCTTGTGCCATACTTCAAAAATATCATTCACTCCTAAACAGGACTCGTAAAGGTCTGGAACTTTAAAGTAGCTGGATCTTTTAAGAACAGATAAGAATGAAGTGCACTATTTACATTTCAAAGTGATCTTCCGGTTTCCAAAACTCAGCTTCTTTGTATGGGTTTGTAGTGCATAGGGAAAATAAAGTTAATTTATTAAATAAACACCCAAATAACTGCAGTTATCATTGACAATTATAGGTAGCATATGTGGTCTAATAAGGTAAAATAGCATATCTCTGCTGGGTACCCTCTCTCCTGAGATTTCCTTGTACCTTGTGGTGAGAAGTACAGCGGGAGGGGAAAGGGGCAGGGCTGGAGGAGTCTGATAGCAATCTCCATTCACAGAGTTGTATAACCCTGCTCTAGAGCTTTCTAACATTTGCCTTGGTATCATGCATCACTTTCCAACTTATGATTATTTTTTCATCTTAGGTCACAATGAGTAAGAATACATGAGAGCTTTCTAGAGAGAATAGGGGGAAAGAAAATGCATACACGTAAAATGCATGAAGTCCTAAGTTGTCTTCATCCAGGATCATGATGCTGTTGTGCCTTTTAGCCAGCTAAGATCACATCCACACCAATTACGGAGATGCAGCATCTCTTGGATTAGAATGGCCCTCTGCTGAGCAGTCTAAGTTTGAAAGTAAAGAAGCTGGTAGCTAATAGAACTTACAGGAACACAGGCATGGTGCATTATAATGACCAGGCTGGAAGCTTGGCGGGAATTTAGCCTTTCACATGCAAAAGGAATCATACCATTTTGGAGGCTGCTTGTGGATAGAACTCTGATTTACATCTCGTCCTTAAATATAAACTTATAGCAAAATCTTGCCACTTAAAACAATGTCAGAGTAAGTTTCAGTATACCAACTGAGAGAACAGAGGCATACCCACTTGTTTATCCCTGTGTTCTGTAGCAGAAGTACCAAAGCAAAAAAAGGAAATGTGCTTGCTTTTGACAATTGAATTTTTCTCATGTTCATCTGCTAACACTTTCTTACATTGTAAGTTTGCATTTATTTTGCAAGGACTATATTGATCCTACACACAGAGATGACACCACTCTCCTCCAGGCTGGCCTGTCAATCAGTGTACCATCTCTTCACATACAACATGTTCCATATTTTCTTTGCTAACATAGCCAGTGGTGTTTTGGTTTAGTTGTGCGTTAAATTAATCCTACATGTTCACGAACACTTAAACATCAAATCTAAAGATTCAGAAGCAAGGAGGCATTTATTAGTGAAGCACTTGTGTGTGTGCAAGGTTGAGGTGGGGTACGGGTTTACAGGACAGGTAAGAAAACACGCATTTTTCCTTTTAAGCATATTTAGTCTTAAAAATACAGGTTTAACATTCTACTCTTACAAAACGACCTATTCCAGGCACGGACAGGTGAAGGGGCAGATAATAAGAGGTACGCTTCGGAGCCATAAAAATTTGTCACTTCAATTTCAACTCCGTCCATCTCAGGATCATCCTGGAGATACTCCCCCCATTAAAAAAAATTGCTGTTTTTTTTTTGTTCCAGCTATTGCAACTGTATGTGTCCCAGGCAACATAATAGATTATACCTCGACTCCTTAAAGAGCACCCTGATAATATGCAAGGCTAAAATGTCAGAAGCTATTAGAAACTCTCAGATGCACAATATATCTCCATCCCTGAGTTTTCCCCTTACACTGCGAAACACCAGACAACAGGCATGCAAACTGCTCAGCTGCAACTGTTCCAAGTCGAATAATTACAACTTGTCAGAAAGAATTAATTTTCCCATTTCTCATAAAGATGTGTAAAAATTACCATGTTATTATACACTGACACTCTCTGGAGGCAGACACAAAATTTAATTTTGAATTCTTTCCGCATATTAAATTAAATCCATAAATAAGAGTTTAGGCATTCACTCGGAAGCATATGTTCATTGGGAGCGAAAGCCAACACGAGCCCGGCTGTAATGGCTGTTGTAATGTTTTAATAGCTCGCTTCTTCTAAGCACCAATAAATTTACATGATCATAACAGTCGTGGGCATACAAGAAGCCCATTACTGTCTGGGCACAGGCAGCAGCGTTAACAGGATGGAAAAATGGAAAAAGGAAAAAAACTCTTAAATAAAATTAGGCAACTGCACTTGTCAGCTGCTCCATGATTGAATTTTTAATATTGTGGTCAATTGGTCAAAACAAATAATGGGATAAAATATTTTAATGCATTTAGAACCCGCTTCCGTGGTTAGCCCACCGAATAGTTTTTTGTTTGTTGGCTTTTCAAAAAAATGGACCATTTCAATCTTGCTGTTTCGAACAATTTTTAAATTTAAAGATACACGGTATAATTTTTAATCTCTTAGAGGACATTTGCTGTCTGTGTGTCCATATTTGAAACTGGGGCACCTCCAACTCAAAGGGTGGCTCTTTTTAGCCAAAAGAATCATACCTTAGGGAAACTGGGGTGCTAGGAAGGGAGCCCAAGGCCAGCCTTGGAGGGCACACAAGTATATTCCCTGTCTGTCCACTGCCTGGACCAGAGAACACTTTCCTTTGGAGACGCATTCTATAATTAGAATCCAAACCCAAAAGAAAATACTACAGTCTTCAGACCCTTGTTGAGGAGGTATATGGTCAATTTAGTAGGGTTTGTTTTCTGAGTGAAGAGCTTACTTCTTAATTTCTATGAGCAAATTTACCCTGGTTGTGAAAATAAAATACGGATAAACCTATACCATGTTTCACACTACTTATGTGTTTTTCAAGGATAAAGAGTCCAAAGTAATGGATGGTCTTATAGTGTAGGTCAATGCTGGCTGGTTGGCACTTCTGATCCTAATCACAGATGCTGTCACTCAAGGGAAGCTGTGGGGGTGGGGATGGGGCAGGCATGTTAGCAAAGGATCAGAGGAGGAGTCACGCTCAGAAGACCAAGGTATTATGATGAAGGATATGTGAGTAGGCCAAGGCTTTTTCCATAAAGGCATAATGAGCGAAGCATGCCTAGAAAAGTGATATGAATTAAGGATACAAATGAGAGAAAAGGTAATTTTTGGAAAAATGGCCTGTGGATTTGAGTATATTCACTCTTATAAATAAAGACTGTGGTCACATAGGGAATGCTTATCCTTCTGATCTGTCTTAACTGAGAAAGTGGTGCTACTTAAAATTTCATACACAGAGAGAGAGAGAGAGCAAGAGAGAGCGCACAGTCAGTTTTGAATCATGAGATGTTTTATACATATTCAGATTATCAAAAAGTCCATGGTTTAAGAGTTCTCTATTTGGGAAAAAATATTAAACAAGTAACTTGCACCACAACGATAAAATAAAAGATCTTAGGGGCGCCTGGGTGGCTCAGTTGGTTAAGCCTCTGCCTTTGGCTCGGGTCATGATCTCGGGGTCCTGGAATCGAGCCCCACATCAGTCTCTCTGCTCAGCAGGGAGCCTGCTTCCCCCTCTCTCTCTGCCTGCCTCTCTGCCTACTTGTGATCTCTGTCAAATAAATAAATAAAATCTTTAAAAAAATAAAAGATCTTAGAACAATGTATATACTTGTAAATGGTCTATAATTAATAGTTGTTATTTAATAGAAAGTCACATTAACTGTTCTACATTTCCAAAGCATGCATAAATGCTACCAAAATCTCTTATTAAGAAACAGAGGTTGCTTATTACCAGCTGAAATGAACTTCAGATTTTCAATGCAATTTATAGAAAAAGTTAAACTAAATAAATATCCTAATACTCCCAGTAACACACAACTTATTCCTATCAAATCACACATACTGACAAATACATTTTTTAAAAAACTCATTAATCTTCAAAAGTAACAGAGGAACTGACAGAAAACTGACAGTATTTCTAGATCAGAGATAAAGAAGCACATAATAAAACTACTAGAACATTGTGGCAAAAAGACACACTTTCCCAAAACTTCACAAATGACTCTGAAATCCTTCTTCAAACCTTTCTTCATTGTTAAAAAAAAGAAGAAGAAGAAGAAGAAGAAGAAGAAATGGATGTGTGGAGTGTTTTAAATCTCTTTTTAAAGTCTTCCTTCTCCTACATGATTTTTTTTTATTCAGGTTGCTATTAAAATGGCTTACCAGGTGAAACATATTTATATCCAAAGCGTTGCAAAGTATTATTAAATGAAGGAAAATCTGTCAGCAAGAAGTTTTAAAGAGAAAATGTTGCAGACTGTACCTGAGTAATGGAATGTGGTGGATATACTAAAAGGCAATTAAGCTTTTACAGCTAAACACGTGTATAGGATGATAAAAAAAATTATTAATAATATTACCTGTGGTATGGAGGAAGATTTTGACTATGAAAGAATACTACATTAAACTATGTTTTTTCAGGAGCGCCTGGGTGGCTCAGTGGGTTAAAGCCTCTGCCTTCAGCTCAAGTCATGATCCCAGGGTCCTGGGATTGAGCCCTGCATCAGGCTCTCTGCTCAGCAGGAAGCCTGCTTCCCTTCCTCTCTCTGCCTGCCTCTCTGCCTGCTTGTAATCTCTGTCAAATAAATAAATAAAATCTATTAAAAAAAATTTTTTTTTCACCCAGTAGGGTCTTTTGTATTAAAAATGGAATAATTAATCCTTCAGGAGCCAATTGACCCTCTGCCCATTTCAGAAAGGACACTCATTGTCCCAAAGGACAAGTAACTTCTCAGATACCAGTTAATCTTAACACACAAATGAAATCCATTTGAATAACACAGTATTTCTTTCTTAAATACTATAAACTGGTCTGTTTATTTATTATTTATACAACTACATCAATGTGCCATATGCCCAAAATTCTAGTAACAATGTAAACAGGTGGTAATAAAAATGTGAGTTATTAGGGTCTAAAATCTGATAAAAGGCTAGTTGGTATAGTTTTCTGGAGGCTGGGGAATGTAATTACCCAAACTGTTGAATTAATCACTGGTTGAATCATTTTATATTTAGGTGTGGTGAACTTTGTGAATGGAAAGGAATTCTTAATTATAAAATGAGGTAACCATTTAAAGTCTGCTAGACATTTCTTTATAATAAAATACCTGGGATCAAATTAACCAGTTTTTACATTCCCCCTTCATTTGCTTCCATTTTAAATCAAATTTTGAGAAATAGGGAAAATTTCTCCTTGTACTACTTTTTTCCACTTTGAAAAAAGGAATGACCACCAAAAATAGAAGGGTTTTCTTCCAAGGGAAAAAAGAAAAGACATTAAATACACCGCTGAGTGCTTACTAATATAAGGGTAAGTAGAGAAGAAACCAGGGGAAAGGGGATACATAGTACTCCCTCTCCTCTCCAACTTCTTTCTCCCATCCATCTCTTGAGATTGGGTTTAAATTGAAGGTAACTATAACACTGAATCCTCCCCTAAAATGAAAGGGAGATTTAGGGTACTGGTTTCTCTGCACATAAACTAAAATGTCATTCCTCTAATGAGGTATAAAATTTGGATTATAGTATATCTATTTTAGACAATGGCCAAAGAAGACTTATTGCTAGTAATATTAATGGTGGTATACAGAAATGTCACTTTTCTATTTTCCTTTTCCTCTTTATAATAGCAAATGGGTGGAATGTGTGTTTGATAAGGATACCCTCTCTAATCTTTGACAAAGCTATTAACCTTTGATTCTCATCAACATTCACTTTTTCCATCCATGCTATATATATTTTTTTCTTTAAAACACATACTATTGGGACAAACGGATTTAGTATTGCATCAAAAACAACAAAGTAGACAAAATTTGTGAAGTAATTTTTTTTTCAAAGATTTTATCTATTTATTTGAGATTGGGAATGAGAGTGATAGAGAGAAAGAGAGAGCATGAGCAGAGAGAGGTAAAGAGGGAGAGGGAGAAGCAGACTCCCATTGATCAGGGTGCCCAAAGTGGGACTTTATCCCAGACTTCAGGATTATGACCTGAGCTGAAGGCAGATGCTTAACCAACTGAGCTACCCAGGTGCCCACAATGCTTTTTGAAATATTGGAAATATGACACAAGACAGCACTGATCCCTGAGAACAAGGAAGCAAATGAGATGAGATCTATGATTGATCCAGGTTATTCTCTTGAGAGAGATTACAGGGTGTAGATGAGGATAAGGCAGCTCAGGTGGAGTTGGTAGACTCCCTAAGTTGAGGAGACAGAGATGAATCCAAGAAGACAAAGGCAGCTAGGACTTATAGGACCAACCAGTGGAGAGAACAGAGCTGCACAGAGAATTTGGGAAATGTGTAAAGGGTTCTCCTAAACATTTAGCAGAATCCCAATCAGCACATGTTAGGAAACTGCAAAGTAGGGAAAGAATAATCCCCTAAATTAGAGGAAAATGTAACTAAGGTTCATACAGGCTAGGAATAGGGCCTATACCCACCAATCACACTGGAAAGACTCACAATTTAGAGCTACATTAAAGAACTCAAAGTGTCTTGTCTTAATAATAGGGAAAAATTAGCTGTAGAAAACAGGTTAGTTTGGTCCCATCTATCAAATCATAAAAGCAAGACCCAATAGGATGATCTCTTCCCACTGAGTCCTAGATAAAAAACTCAAGCATACTTACAAGAATACACAAATATCCAACATCAACTGAGATAAACCTTAAAAAATTTACCACCTGATTAAACCAAGCAAAAAAACCCAAAACATTACGAAGCATTCAAAGAAGGAGGAAAACATGACCCACAGTTAGAAGAAAAATCAATCACTCAAAGCTGACCTCAAACTGACAGAGATGTTAGAATGAGAAGAAATGTTAAATAATAATCTTAACAGCTATTTAACTGTATTCCATATGTTCAAAAACCCAGGTAAAAGATGGAAAACATTAAGTAAAGACATGGAACATATATTTAAAAAAAAAAAAAAAAAAGACCCAAAACTAACTTCTAGACATGAAAACTATAAGGTTTCCAGGTAAGAAGAAAAAAAGAAAAGTGGTTAAAATGAAGAATACACTGGATGGGATTAATGACAAACACAGACTAAAGGAAAAAAAGATTAGTAAATGTGAAGACATAGAACTACAAATGCCCTAAATGAATCATAGATAAGAGATTCAAGAAGAACAACAACAGCAACAACACAGGAATAAGTGAGTGGTGGGACAACTCTAGGAACTGCACATTCTGATACATGTACTGATGGAATAACAGAAACTGAGAAGGGAAAAATAATATTTGAAGAAATAATAGCAGAAAAACTTTTAAATATAATGAAAAGTATAAATCCACAGATCAAAGAAGGAAAACAAATTACAACCTTAAATTCTATACCCAGCAAAAATATATTTCAAAAACAAAAGTGATGTACGAAATATACAATATAAATAAATACAAGAAGAAAGGAATTTATCACAAGTAGATCCACCACACAGAAACTTAAAGGAAAGTTCTTCAAGTAAAAGACAGTAAATTATACCAGATAGAAATATGGATTGGGGCGCCTGGGTGGCTCAGTGGGTTAAAGGCTCAGGTTGTGATCCCAGGGTCCTAGGATCGAGCCACACGTAGGACTCTCTCCACAGTGGGGAGCCTATTTCCTCCTCTCTCTCTGCCTGTCTCTCTGCCTACTTGTGATCTCTGTCAAGGAAATAAATAAAATATTTAAAAAAAAAAAAGAAATATGGATCAACAAAATGGAATGGAGAACACTGGAAATGATGACCATATGGATGAATTATATTTTTTTTCTAATTTAAGTGAGCAGCTTTAAAAAATAATTGACTAAAAAATAATAAACTAGTAATGTTGGGTTTGCAACATATGTAGAAACAAAGTATATGACAAAAATAGCATAAATGTTAAGAAAGGAAAAACTGGAAATATGATATTTTAAGAATCTCATAAAATATGGGGAATAGCATAATACAAAGGTGGACTATGATAAACTGAACACACATAAACTATAAATCTTAAAACAATCCTATAAAAAAACCAAATGGCTTTAACTTATACATCAAAAATAAGATAAAATAGTAAATTAATTGTATCCTAATTTAAAAATAAATAACTAAAATAAAATATTAATTTTTAAGGAAAAAGAGATGATAATATTAATTGTAGAAAGCTGGAACAGCTTCATTAATATCAGATAAAGTAGATTTCAGAAAAAAGAATATAACCAGGAATGAAGAAGATTATTTCATAATAATAAAGGGGTCAATTAATCAAAAGAACATAATGACCCTAAACCTTTATGAACCAGATACCAGAGGAGCAAAATAAATAAAGTGAAAACTGATAGATGTACCAGAAAGAATAAATAAATCCACAATTACAGTCATAGATTTCATATCCTTCTCACAAGAATTGATAGAAAAAATAGAAAATCACTAAAGATAGATTTGAAGAACATCATCAACCAATTTGATGTAATTGACATTTATAGAACACTCTACTCAACAATAGCAGAATACATGTCTTTTCTAAGTCCAGATGAAATATTTACATAGAGAGACCATATTCCATCCATAAAACAAGTCTCAATAAATTTTAAATGATTCAGCCTTATGACAATATGTTCTCTGACCACAATGGAAGTAAATTAGAAATCAGTGACTTTATGATATCTGGAACACCCCACAATATTTGGAGACAAAATGCCACAATTCTAAATAACCTAAGGGTCAAAGACAAACTCAAGAACAAATTAGAAAGTATTCTGAACTGAGTGAAATGAAAATATAGCTTGTCAAAATTTGTGAGAGCTTGCTAAAATAATATTGAGGGGAAATGTATAGCTTTACATGCCTACATTAGAAAAAAGGAAAAGTCTCAAACAAGGGGCCTCAGTTTCCTTTCTAAGAACCTAAACAAAAAACATAAGCAAAACTCAGAGTAAGCAAAAGATGGGAAATAATGAAGATCAAAGTGAACTGAATGAAATAGAAAATAAAAAATCAATAGAGAAAATCAATGAGACCAAAATCTGGTTCTTTGAGAAAATCAATAACGCTGATGGATCTCTAACCAGACTGATCAGAAAAAGAAAAGAAACAGAGAGATGAGACACAAATTACCAATATGAGGAATGAGAGAAGTGGCATCACTAGGGATTCTTCAGATGTTCAAATGATAAAATAACATTATAACCAATGTTATACCAAATATTTGACAACCTGCCCAAAATGGACGTATTTATTAAATTATACTACCAATGCTCACTTAGGAATAAGGAGATAATACAATAGTTTTATGTCTATTTTTAAAAATGAAATTATAGTAACAGACAAAACTTTCCCACAAAGAAAACTCTAGGCCAAAATTGCTTCACTGGCAAACTCTGCCAAATAATTAATAAATAATTTCTTGCAAACTCTCCCACAAAGTTGAAAAGGTAGGAATATGTCTCAATTCATTCTATTCTATTCCAACATACACTGATATCAATTCAGACAATGACAAATAAAAAAAAAACAAAAAATACAGGTCATTATCACTCATGAACATAGATATAGACATACTTAACAAAATGTTAACCAATTGAATCCAAGCAGAGTTCATACTTGGAATGCAAGGTTGTTTTAAAATTTGAAAACTGCTCAATATAATTTACAATATTAGCAAACTAAAGAGAAAGACTATGGTCATATTAGTAGATATACAAAAATCACTTAAAAAATTCAACATCTATTCTTCATAAAAATTCACAGTGTACTGAAAGTAGGAGGGAATCTCCTCAACATGTTAAAGAACATTTACCAAAAATCTTACGGGCAGTATCATACATAAGTATGAAAGAATGCATGCTACCTCCTAAGATTGAGAACAAGACAAGGTTTCTATTCTTTTATTGGAGATTATATTGTAGCACAATAAAGCAAGAAAAAGCAATAAAAGGCAGCTAGATATGAAAGCAATAAGTAATACTGTTTATTCATAGAAAATTTAATTGTCTATATAGAAACTCTGATTGAATTTACAATAATGCTACTAACTCTAATGAGTTAGTAGGGTTATAGAATATAAAAGCAATACAGAAAACCAACTGCATTCTGCATACCAAAATGGAAAAATCAGAAATCAAAATTTAAAATAAAATTATGTTTTATAATATCATAAAAATTATGAAGTAGGAATTAACCTGAAAAAACATACAAAACCTATATACTGAATATTATTGAATATTATAAATCATTGTTGTGATAAATTAAAGAAGACCTACATCAATGGAGAGATAAACTTTGTTCATTACTCAGAAGACTCAATGTTAAAAATGCCAATTCTCAAATTATTCCATAGACTACACACAAGTCCAATATAAACCCAATCAAATATCCCATAAAGAGGGTGCCTGGGTGGCTCAGTGGGTTGAGCCGCTGCCTTCGGCTCAGGTCATGATCTCGGGGTTCCGGGATCGAGTCCCACATTGGGCTCTCTGCTCAGTGGGGAGCCTGCTTCCTCCTCTCTCTCTCTTTGCTTGCCTCTCTGCCTACTTGTGATCCATCTCTGTCAAATAAACAAATAAAATCCTAAAAAAAATTTTTAAATAATTAACATCTTTTCAAAATAACTTAATACCCATGGAGTACCCCCCAAAAAATCCCATAAAGATTCTTTTTTTAATTTTTGGAGAAATGGACAAATTCATTCTAAAATTCATCTGAAATGCTAAGGGCCTGGAATAGCTGTGTCACCTTGAGGAAAAAATACAAATTCGTGTCATAACCAGAGATTTCAAGTCTTATTATGAAGCTACAGTAATGTGGTATTAGCATAAAGAGGAACAAAAATGTCAATGGAACATCACGGAGAGTTTAGAAATTGACACACAGATATATAGAAAACTGATTTGACAGGTGCAATATGGAAATTCAATGGATAAAATATAGTCTTTTCAAAAATTGATACTGGAAGAAGTAGTCCTCCACACAGAAAAATTAAAACTTCAATCCACACCTTGTACCATAAATCAGTATTAACTCAAAATGGATCATAGATCTAAAAATAAATCCTTAATTTACAGAATTTCTAGAAGAACACATAGAAAAAAATTTTTTTGTGACTTCAGGTGAGGCAAACACTTCTTAGATACAACAAAAAAGCATAACCCTTAAGAAAAAAAATAATTTGACTTCATCAAAATAAAAAATTCTGGGATGCCTGGGTGGCTCAGTTGGTTAAGCGGCTGCCATCAGCTCAGGTCATGATCCCATCATCCTGGGATGGAGTCCCACATCGGGCTCCTTGCTCGGCAGTGAGCCTGCTTCTCCCTCTGCCTCTGCCTGCCACTCTGTCTGCCTGTGCTCGCTCCTGCGCTCTCTCTATCTGACAAATAAATAAATTAAAAAAAAAATCTTTAAAAAATAAATAAATAAATAAATAAATAATTCTATTCATCAAAGACATTAAAAAAAAAGTGACATCACTGGCCCCAGGAAAATACTTCCAAATCATAATGAGAAAGCACTTGGATCCAGAATATATAAAGGACTCTCAAAACTCAATAATAAGAAAACAAATAACAACCAATTTAAAAATGGGCAAGAGATATGAACAAATAATTCAATAAGAAGATATGCAGATAGCAAATAAGCAGATGAGAATATTCTCAACATCATTCATCATTAGGTAATTCAAATTAAAACCACTGTGAGCTATAAACTACACATCTATTAGAATGACTAAAATTTAAAAGACCAACCACACCATGTGGTGATGAGGATGTGGAAGAACTAGAACTCACAACAGCAGCTTCTTAAAAACTTAAACATGTGTCTACCCGGGATCCAGTCAATCCATTTCTAGGCATTTGCTCCAGAGATATTAAGAAATATGGCTGTAAAAAAGCAAACATGAATTCTAACAGAAGTTTCTTTGCAATAATCAAAATGGAAATAACCTGAATACTTTACAACAGATGAATAGACAAAAGAATTGTTTATATAACATACAATAGAATACCACTCAGAAACAATAAGTAACGAATGTTGATACTCATAACAACATGGATATATTTAAATAATTATGGTGCGTGAAAGAAACCAGATGAAAGGAAAAAATGTATATCCTATATAATCCCCTTTGTCTAAAATTCTAGAAAGTGCAAACTATAGTGCCAGAAAGTAGGGACATGATTGAATATATTTACTTTCTTGATAGTGGTGACTGTTTGGGGGGTCTATACATATGTCAGTACTTAACAAATTGTACACTTCAAACGTGCAGTTTCTCATATATTGATTTTAACCCAATTATATTAGAAACCAGGATGATACTACATGCATATTATTTGTTTTTTTTTTCCCCTGCTTCCTTTATGCAAGCAAGGATTTTGTCTATTTACTCCACTTCTGTATTCCCAATGCTTGACTGACAATAGTAGGTGCTAAACAAATACTTTTGTGATGAGCAAGAGATTCTCAGGCTCTGACTCATTCAAGGGCAGAAATAGTGGGTTCATTCACAAAGATGTA
>RCUC01120489.1:0-23583 GCA_003697995.1 Taxidea taxus jeffersonii
CACCTGGGTATCTCAGTTGGTTAAGTGTCTGGCTCTTGATTTCGGCTCATGTGGTGATCTCAAGGCTGTGAGATCAAGCTCCGCATCGGATTCCATGTTCAACATGGAATCTGCTTGAGATTTTTTCTCTCCCTCACCCTCTGCCCCTCCTCCCTGCTGTCTCTCTCAGATAAATAAATAAATAAAAACCTTTAAAATAAAAAAAAATATTTCAAAGGGTAAATTTTATGTTATATGCATTTTGCCATAATTAAAAAAAAGATAAAAGCCAGAAGTTTCCTCATACCTCTGATTAGCCAACCCCCTTTCCCTCAGGGCCATGCAACCACTTTTCTGCTTTCTATCACTATGAGTTAGTTCTGCCAGTTCTACAGCTTATTGTAAATGGGATCATAGAAAATGAACTCTTTTGTGTCCATATGCTTTTGTTCAGCATGATGAATTTAAGATTTTTTTCCTTGTGTGTACCAATAATTTTATCCTTTCTCTGTTGCTAGGATTCCACTGTGTGAATAGACCAGTTTGTTTATTTGTTCTTTCCTGGTGGATATTTGGGTTAGTTCCAGCTTTGGGGTATGCCTCATTTTAAGAAATATGCATAACTTTTATAACAATTAGGGCTACCAGTTTTTTTAAATTAATTAGCACAAGAGTTGGGGAGGAAGAAGAGAGGCGGGAAAGGAAAATGAATGAATTATGGAGGGGACATTTGACATCCTCTAGTCCCACTAATAAATCTAACCTTTAAATTTGGTTAATACAGATAATATAGCATAAGCAGGAGGGACAACAGTTTCCCTTAAGTCTGTTCTGTGAGTCTGTCTTCCCATTCTCAGTCATCTTTTCCCCTTAAATAGAAGGGAAAACACAACCTCTCTAGAAGTTTTGGACAAATAATAATTTGAAAGAGAGAAAACCCTTAAGAGATGAGGTGTCTAGTTACTTGGAATTATTATTTGCTGTGTCAGTCCTGAGTTGTTTCTTATTTCGGGCACAAATAAGACATGTGAATCTCACTGTATGGCCAAAGTGACTTTGAAGAAGTTCTTACTGAAGGAGGAAAGACCATCATATTGAGAGAGAACTGGACCTCAGTCAGCTGGCGGCATCTAGTGATAGTGCCAACTGAAAAGGAGTCTCTGGTTCTCTATCTTCCCCCTCATTCTCTTCCTTCTCTTTCCCACTCAGAGCTATCTTGTTGGGCTCTCTAGGACATAGAAATGAGGCTAACACTCAAGCGGTGACAGAGTTATAAGCTACAAGGAATCCTGTGTCCCCGTGTGAGAGAGTTAGAAATAGACTTTTTTTCTATCTTGCCTGAGCCAATATTACCTTGGTCTTTGTTACAGCAATTGAATATGTACCCTAGCTAATATAAATCCTACCACAGGCAAGAGATGGAGCTAGGCAATGAATGTCTAAAGATGAGTGAAACTACTTGATCGGACAAATCCTGAGAGAGTTCACAACTTAGGGAGAAAGAAAGATACAAATTAACTAACCATAATACAGGGCAGACTATGGTAACTGCTTCATTGGAGGTATAAACAAAACCCGGTGGAAGAGATTAATTCTGATGGTAGCATTAAGAAAGATTTCTTAAATAAAGAGATACGCAATATGCGATTTGGACGATGAATTCTGGTAAACGGAGAAGGCTAAACAGAGCATCCCAGTAAGAAGAGTATGTGTATCTAGAAAATAACCAGTGGAAAAGGCAGGATATCAGTGAGTGTAGAAGGGTAAGAACCCAATTAGGTAGGGACCAGATTGTTATGGGGCTTGAATGTTGTATTAAAGAATTTTGTTATGGGTTGCCTGGCTGGCTCCATCGGGAAAGCATGTGATGCTTGATCTTGGGCTTGTGAATTCAAGCCCCCATGTTGGGTGTAAAGATTCCTTAAATAAGTGAACAAGTAAAAACTTTAAAAAAAGGAATTTTGTTTTGGACGTGTTGAATTTGAGTGAGATGGAAGGAGTGGCCAGCAGTGGATTCTTTCATTTCTTGACAGGTATTGTTTCTGAAAGTGTGCTCCAATAAGCCTCCTGCATACAAATTTGTGCCTCAGAATCTATTTCCTAGGCAGTCCCATCCACAGCAGTGCCCAAGCTGTCCTAGCAACGAGGCCCCTGGCTGGCCAACAAGGAGGATCCCATCAGTGGCAGTAGGTGGAGTTTGGATACTGCCTGGCATGCCACAGCTGTGCAGTCATTAGAACTTTCACTATAGCAAAAAATTTCACTGATAACCCAGATTCACTGACAACTGGGATAGGGCTCCAGTGGAAGGGACATGAGGCATAATAATAACACAGTTCTTTGAGATGTTTGAGAAAAGTAGTACTTACAAGGACTATGGGATTAAATGGTGTTTGCTGTCTGCTACTGAAGCGTTGGAGGAAAAAAAAACCCAATGAAATACTGAGGGCAATTAACCTCCAATTCAAGGTGAAATGTGAAAGCCAGAGGACCTTCTTGGCAGCATATAAGCAGACTCTCAAATCCCGCAGCCAGATGGAAGCAAAGTTGAAGATTGAGCCCAGGACTTTATAAATAGGAGCAAAACTCCATAGAAGAGTGAATTCTCAGCCATGCCAAGTCTGTTACACCAAGGTTAGGGTCATGAATGGGAAGGAGCGGGACCCTGAAACTTGAGATGGGGTATCTCATCTGGATTGATGAACTTAAAAATCTGGAATCCTCGGATTCCCCTGGACCCTCTGGGCCTGAGGAAGGAACCCTTTCCTTCCTGTGAAAGGCCACTTACCATCCTCTACTTGAAGATGATGTATAGGCCTTTAAGTTATTAGACAACATGAACATCAACCCCCATCCTGCCTTCTGGCCATCAGACTAGTTACTGGGGTCAAGTAACAATATAGCCTTGCACATTCCATAGCTGCTCAGGGAGAAAATGGACCACATGCCAAGGAGCTGCAGCGCCTAGCCAGTATGTATTGGCAGGACCTGGGAGAGTATATATGAGACTGGATTCTAAGGACATTCAGTTAATGGGGGTGAGATAAAAAGTTGGATAAAGAGGGGTGCCTGGGTGGCTCAGTGGGTTAAAGCCTCTGCCTTCGGCTCAGGTCATGATTCCAAGGTCCTGGGATCAAGCCCCACATCGGGCTCTCTGCTGAGCAGGGAGTCTGCTTCCCTTCCTCTCTCTCTGCCTGCCTCTCTGCCTACTTCTGATCTCTGTCTGTCAAATAAATAATACAAAATAAAAAATTAAAAAAAATTGGATAAAGAAGAATTTATGGTTATGAGAGCAATTCTCTCTAACAGGATTTAACACTCTGGGGAACAATGTTAATTTGCTGCAGGAATGGTTTTTGAGGAAGCTTTGGAAAAATGAAATAGAAAATTCAGACTGCTTTGGGAGACAGTAAAGGATTAAAAGTCTCAGAGATATGTGTATTCTAGAGTGGATGTATTAGATAATTCTGAAAAAGCCATTTGCTGATTATGTTCTGTGGAAGAATCCATTTTCTAAAATGATAAAGAATGTGCTGGTAAAAATGGCACCAGAATCATTGAGAAACTCCATGGTGACTATCTTCTGCAGGCTGGGGCTTCAGCAGTAAGCTCTGTCATCATAAGACTTTGCTATCTGATATCCATGGGGATGACAGGATCTGAAAGTAACAGAGGCCAAGTGGTAAGACTAAAATTATCAGAAGCAAAGTGGGTACAGTTATCATAAAGGAAAGGGCGGAGTGGCCCTCAGAGGAGTCTAACGTGTAGTGAGTTATGAAGATGGTTAAGAGATGTGTGTCTAGGGGCAAGATAAACAGACAACCAGTAGGAGTTTTGAGTATTGCTCAGTCTGTAAAATAAGAAATCAAGACTAGATGATCAGGAGCCTGAGAGCAGCTACCCTCAAGAAGTCATGATTCTTTGCCCAATTTCTGTATCAGAGTCCATTTTCAGATGACAGCTCAGTGGATGAAGTCAGTGGAATTCCTTGCCAGAGAAGATTAATATGGTCTCAGGTACAGACTGTGGATAGTATGAAAAGCATTCTTTTCCATCCTGGTAAGAAAAGAAAACAAGAAGCAGTTTGCATTCCTGTGAGATGGACACAGCTGTACACATTTATGTTGTTGTCCTAGGGCCATGTTAACTTTTCATCTTCTGGCACAGTACAAAGGGACCTGGACCACCTGGAGATGCAGAATATCACGTGGTCTATTACATTTGTGGATGACTTCACTAGACTGGAGGAGCCAGAAGGCACAAGTATGCATTCCCTTCTAAAATAAAGGACAAATTACTGTGATAACATCAGGTAGAAGCTAGACATGAGTAATGAAAGGAATGCCCTGAGGGAGAGCCCCAAGTCTTTGAAGGGGAATGACTGAGACAGGAACTGGAGGCAAGGACGGTAATTTAAAAGCAAAAAACAGGGGCACCTGGGTGGCTCAGTGGGTTAAGTCTCTGCTTTCGGCTCAGATCATGATCTCAGTGTTCTGGGATTCAGCCCCGCATCAGGCTCTCTGCTCAGCAGGGAGCCTGCTTCTCCCTCTCTCTGTGTCTGCCTCTCTGCCTACTTGTGATCTCTCTCTCTCTGTGTCAAATAAATAAATAAAATATTTTTTTAAAAAAGCAAAAAACAGCAACAACAACAACAAAAACAAAACTACACATGGGGCACCTGGGTGACTGTCAGTTGAGCCCAGACTCTTGGTTTCTGCGGGGGTCACAATCTCATAGGTCCTTGGATCAAGCCCCATCTCCCCCCACTCTGCACTCTGCAGGGAGTCTGCTTGAGATTCTCTCCCTCTGCCCCTTCCCCTAGCACCCCCTGCTTTCACATGCACTCTCTCCCTCTCTCAAATAAATAAGTCCTAAAAAAAAGGGGCACCTGGGTGGCTCAGTGGGTTAAGGCCTCTGCCTTCGGCTCAGGTCATGATCCCAGAGTCCTGGGATCGAGCCCCGTATCGGGCTCTTTGCTCTGCATGGGGCCTGCTTCCTCCTTTCTCTCTGTCTGCCTCTCTGACTACTTGTGATCTCTGTCTGTCAAATAAATAAATAAAAATCTTAAAAAAAAAAAAAACCAACCCACAAAACTACACATTATAAGCCCAGGAGCTCAACATCCTGACCTGTGGCTTTTAAGATGTTAGGCCTGACAGATCAAGAGCCACAGGTGCAGAACAATCCCTTTCCTCTTCTACTTTGCCCCAGGGTGACCCCTAGACTCATTATAAAGAATTTGCATTGTGGGCCCAGCCTGCCTTCTCGCATCCCTTTGAGAAAAGCTGCCTTGACAGTTCTGGTACAAATCTTGAAGGATCAAAAACTCCTCCCTCCCAACCTGTGGGAGAAGTTTCCCAGATGATTGGAAACAGCCCCTATTAGAGACCACCCCACTATATGTCACAGCTCCTCCCTGCCCAGAGAGACCCCAAATTATCCAATTCCAAAACAACCTAGGGGCTGGTTCTACTGCAAGGAATCTGCCAGCTCTCCCACCTTGAGAGTGTACTTGAGCTTTAATAAACTGCCTTGTGCTTGCTACTTTCCTTCTGACTGTCTTTATTCTGAGAGTGGATCCCCATGTAAATCATCTCATGGGGAATCTGGGGACTGAGAGCCCCGCTTACACAATGCAGACACTCACCCCTGACAGTTGTACGTCCCACCACTAAGAAGGAAGCACACCACCTCATAGATTTCTTTGTGTTCTGGAAACAGCATATTCTACCTTCCAACCCATTTACTCAGTAACATGGAAGGCTTCCTGGAGCCAAGGGAATAAGCAGCACTGTTGCTTGGAACTTAAGATCTAGAAGACCCTGTCATTTTGGAAGTATTAATGGTGGGAAAAGATGCCTTGTCCGGTTTATGACAAACTCCCATAGAAGAATCACCATGGTAGACTCTAGGTTCTGGAACAAGGTCTGTGATCTGCACAAAATCTAAAACCCTTTTGAAAATTAGCTCCTATTGTGCTATTGGGCCTTGATAGCAATGGAGCATCTGATCATGCAATAGCATGTATCCATGTGGCCAGAGCTGTTCTGAGCTGGGTTCTGTAGGACCCACCAAGTCATAAAACCACATGGGTCCACCAGCAAGCCATTGTAATTTGGAAGTGGTCCACCTGAATTAGGTACAAGCAGGGTCAGAGGGCACGAGGGCACAAGCAAACTGCAGAAGCATGAAATCTGGACCCCAGTTCCATTTACCAACTTTGCCACTCTTATGGTTTTACCCAGTGTTGCCTAAGTGAAAAGACATAGGCAGCAAAACTTTGTCTTAATAAGGATCTAACTAGAGAAAAAGAACTATTCTGAGTGTTTGACACAAAGACTTTTGCACAGGAAGTCATAATGTATAGGTGATAGAACAACCACAAAATCAGCAGGGCATGGGGAGGCAACTCCGAGATTAGCAATGGTGGGCAGTGGCTTTGCTCTTGGCTGGAGAGGAGGTGATGTTTCTGGAACCCAGGAGTTAGGGTTATTCCACCCCAAATCTACGCTTCATCATCATAATTCTAAGATGGCCCCCAAGATCCCTACCTCTCTGGTATATATGCTGTGTAATCCCTTCCTCTTAAGAGTGGCGAGACTGTGATCATGATGGATTTTCACATGCATGATTGGATTACATCAGATGGCAAAGATGAAGGACTTTTGCAAATATAGTTGACGTCTTAAATCAGGTGACTGAGTTAATAAAAAAGGTGATTTTCCTGAGTGGGCATGGCACTCGGGTGATCCCTAAAAAGAGACTATACTCTTCCTAAGATAAGAGATTCAAAGTTTAACAGGGCCTGTAGAGGGGACCACATGGCAAGAGAGGCCTCCAGTTGTTGAGTGGTCCTGAGGCAACAGCCTACAAGGAAACAGAGGCTTTAGCCCTACCTCCCTGTCAGGAACTGGATTCTCCTAATGACCTGAATGAATTTGGAAGGAGATCCTTTCTTCACTGAGCCTCTAGATGAGGTTGCCGCAGCTGACTCCTTGATTTCAGGCATGTGAGATCCTAAGCAGAGGACCCAGACAAAATAAGCCAGACTCCTAAACCACAGAAAGAGGGAAGTAATAAATCTGTACTGTGTAAGTTACTGAGTTTGTGGTAATATATGATGCAGCAATAGTAAACTAAGACAGCTCCTGTAAACACTACTCTGAGGACTACTCCTTTGTCAGTTGGCATAGTATTACACTTTGTCAATAGGAGGCGCCAGAGAAACATTTCAGGAGGAGTTTTGGGGTTTGTGCTTGTCTTACCGGTGCTCCCATAGTCTGTTTTGCTTCCCAATGCCCAGCTTCTGCAGGATCGTGTAGCCAGTAGCACATGGCACCTCCCCGTAGGCAGCTTCTCCCAGCATTCCCTGGAGTGGCTTTGCAGTGAGTAGCAAGGGAAAGCACCAGCCTGGGGCTGGGTGTCCTCAGTATTTCAGTGAGTTCTGCTGGCATGGCCCCTTAGCAATCTTCACCACCATCCAGTGAGCCATGGCAATTCTGTCTCCAGTAAGATCTAGATCTTAGTTTGGTGAGGTTGGGAAGGATTGTACTTGGACTCATTCTCTTTGCGCCAGGTTGTAACTGTTCTTTATAACTGCTATTTTAAAAATTCTTTAGAGTTCTCTTTATTTCTTACTGGCCACTCCTGCAGTACTCCAGTGTCTGTTAGAGTGAATACTTCTTCATACTAAACTTTCCCCATTCACATTACTGGGTGGGTTCTCTCCCTGTGATTGGACTCTGACTGACACACCTGACAAAGTTGAAATCCGTGGTAGAACTCTCCAGTTGGAAGCCAAGGCCCGCCAAGGGAGCTGGTCACTACACTGAGGCAGAGAAGAAAGAGGGGCAAAGACCCTGATTTCTCTTTTACTCTGCCCTTCCAATCTCCCAGCCTCTAGTCCCTACCAGTGCCCCACACTGGCCAAACACAGCTGAAGCCACATGACACAGGGACCAGGGAACACAGATCACTGTGATACAGAGCAGAGAAGGGAAAGGTAAGGAATGGGCCTTCTAAAAAAGAAAAAGAAAAGTGCAGGCCCCAACTTAGAGTTCCCAAGCCAAAGCTTAATAATGGCAGTTTCAACCTCCTAAGGAAATGTGGCCTTCACTGGTCAGTCAGGAAATGTTTCTTTCCATCAGTGCCAAGGAGTCTGTCGCCTGGGTCCTCTCCAGGATGAGGTAATGTGAATGAGAAGACTCCTGGCTTTTCCCCTAGCAAACAGCTTCCTCTGGAACAATCCTTTGTTTTGTAGTAACCTTCTTGTCCCCACCCTCTGCCTGTAAAAAAACCTTCCATTTTGGACACCTCCTCAGAATACCTCTCTGCTGGCTAGATGGGGTGCTGTCTGACCCACGAATTGTTCAACAAAGCCAATTAGGTCTTCAAAATCACTTGGTTGAATTTTGTTATCTGACAAGATTTGGTGGTAGTGGAGGGATCCACAGCACACTTTCTAGCAGCATTTGGAGACAGTGAGAATCATAGGGTGGTATCTGCAAATCCCTTTGAGGTCACTGCCTCTCTTGTGGCTTCCAAGTGTAAGCTCCTCTTGGTCTCAGGTCTGCTCTGTTTTGTGTGTGAGCTCTTCGTCTAATTGGCTCTTCTTTCCAGGGTGGGTGGGCTCAAGCTGACAGACAGCTATGCCTGGAGCCAACTGAGCTGACATGTTTGCTGGAGCCCTACTGAGCTGGCAGAGCCAAGCCTCTAGACCTTTAGACTGCGATTCACCAGGTGGAAAACCCAGCAAGATTCCATGGAAATTGGTGGTGGTGTGCACAGGGCCTTCTTTTGGCCAGGACACAGTACTACTATTATATTAAGGAGAAAGTTTGTCTGTCTTATTCTGTGTAAATGAAGGCTATTGCTAGCAGGATCTTAGAGGTTTTAAGGCTGCAAAAATTGGTGGGCACGTGTTGCATATTTAAAGGCTGTTAGAGAGTGAGCCACCTGAAGAAGATTCCTATGATAGGATAAGTTGGCCATGGAATAGCTTAGATTGACACTAGGTCACCCACCAACCTCAAGAAAACTTCTGTGCCACGAGGTATACTGTAAAACACGCACAATCCACAACCCTGCCGCACACCCCTTTTAGGTACTAGTTTGGCTCCAAGAAACCCAAAGGGTTAGCTAATGAAGTCCTTAAATTCTGAAGAGTCAAGCACGCTACCTTCTGGTGCACCTGCTTGTTTTGTGTCTAAGGACCATAGTCCTGGAAGTTGTAGATATCTAACAAGATAAAACAATTTTATTAAAAATAACCTAGAATAGGGGCACCTGGGTGGCTCAGTTGGTTAAGTGTCTCCCTTTGACTCGGGTCATGATCCCGGGGTCCTGGGATCGAGCTCCTCATCAGGTTCCCTGCTCAGCAGAAAACCTGCTTCTCCTTCTCCCACTCCCCCTGCTTGTGTTCCCTCTCTCTGTGTGTCTCTCTCTGACAAATAAATAAATAAAATCTTAAAAAAAAGAAAAAAACAAAACCAGAATTACAGAGGCCACTATGGGAAATCTTCAGTTAGACAAACTTGTTAATTTAAGAAGTGCATTTGAAAGCAAATGTTCCCAAATTAAAGAGAATGGGATGCCTATTTTTATTTTTTTATTTAAAAAATTTTTGTTTTATTTGAGACAAAGAGATAGAAAGCACAAGGGAGGAGGAGGGTCAGAAGCAGGCTCCCCACCATTCAAGGGCTTGATCCCAGGATCCTGAAACCATGACCTGAGCCAAAAGTAGACACTTAACTGACTGAGCCACCCAAGTATGCCTATTTTTTTTTAAGATTTTATTTATTCATTTGAGAAAAAGAGCATGAGCCAGGGAGGGAGAAGCTAGATGGAGAGGGAGAAGCAGGCTCCCTGCTGAGCAGGTAGCCCAAACTGGGGCTCGATCCTAAGACCCCTGCATTCATGACCTGGGCCGAAGACACACGCTTAGTGGACTGAGCCACCCCGGTGCCCACTGATTAAAAATAAATTTTTTATAAGACCTTCTTCCCTAAGCTAAATGTACCCAGAGGAAAAGAAGAAAAACGAAAAACGTTCGTTTCGTTGAGAAATGAAAAATGACTCTCTGTGTTTTACAAATCTAGTTGGTACAGGACCAGAAGTGTGTTTCCGAAAACAATTCAAAGACCAATCCTTTTACCAATCCCAAAACCTCCCTAATTCATCTCAAAAGGCTGATAAGTATTGACAAATTCTGGTCTGAAGAGAAGGAAAGTCCTTCTAGAAAGTGTTTGCATTCCCCCTGCCACCCCATACCTTCATACTAAATACAGTGTCCTGCCTCTTCTTTTCTAGGAATTCTTAATCTAGACCATTTCCCTAAAATGCAAATTCTAGGGAAGCAATACTTACCAAGTGAAAACAAGAGGGAAAGTCCACTTAAAACTTGACAAATCTTAAGGTTCTTCTTCATAAATTTAGCTAGCCATCGGTCTGTCTGTCTATCTACCCATTATTATTATTTTTTTAAGATTTTATTTATTTGACAGAGAGAGCTCACAAATAGGCAGAGAGGCAGGCAGAGAGGTTGGGGGGAAGCAGGCTCCCCACTGAGCAGAGAGCCCGATGTGGGGCTTGATCCCAGGACCCTGAGATCATGACCTGAGCCAAAGGCAGAGGCTTCAACCCACTGAGCCACCCAGGCGCCCCTATCCATTATTATTTTTTTGGTTTTTCAAGGAGTTGATTTGGGCAAACCTGGGGACAGGGAGTTCCACCTCTAAATGAAGGTTTTAGGTTCTTGGTGGTGAAGCATGGCTTGTGCTGGCAAGGTAGGACCTCGTGGCGTAGCAGGAATTTGATCTTGAAGTCTTGGAACTGCTTGACTGCCATTGGGTAGTGCTTGCTGGCTCCAATCTCCTCTGCCTCAGTGATCTGGATCAAGTGGACCTGGGCACAGAGCCAGACACCCATGTCTTGGTAGGACTGGGTGACAGCGCCCACAGTGTTCAGGTCCTGGTACTGCTGGTGGGTGTTGTGCGTGTCGCTGTGGGAATCATACCACAGCCAGAGGCCACAGTTCTTCACCCATAAGGGGGATTTCTTGAACACCCGTCCACAGTGGACAATTTCCCTTGAAGACTTCTTCTCCTTCTGCTGAGACACAAAGTGATGAATGATAAGAAAAGAAAGATGTTCACTTTGAGCCCAAAAGGCTGACCTATAGTCTGCATAGTTCAGACAAGGATCAGATAGGGGCTGGCCCCTACATTCTCAAAGGGTCTCATGACTGCCTGTACATCTCACCAATGGGGAATATTGAGCTGAATGATAAGTGCCAAAGAAATCTTGCAAAAGTAGAGGTAGAAATCTGAAGAAGACATTTACACTCTTAACACTTCCTGCATGTCCCCTCCCCCCTGGAGCACTAAGCATATCATCACCAGCTTCATACAGGAGAAGGGCAGCTCTTTCTGCCCACGGGTCCTGACCCCATGCCACTTAAATAAACTTACTAAGTTGTTAAACAACATCAGACATCTCAAGAATTCTTTCTTGACCATCACACTCAACAATCCCACAATGAAAGTACCATAAGTGGACTGGGCAACAATATGATGAGGTACAAAGATGTGCATGCAATAGAGGGGTGGAGGGCTGCATTTAGGGGTGAGGAGGCAGTGTCCCTCACCTTGTACTCTTGAAATGATACCTGAGGCTCTTCATGGTACACGAAAGGCCATAGTATATTTTTAAAAAAGCTTTAGCCAGGGCACCTGGGTGGCTCAGTTGGTTAAAAGTCTGTCTTCAGGTTAAGTGTCTGTCTTCTGCTGGTGTTATGATCTCAGGGTCCTTATATGAACATTAAATATAAAACTTTTATTAAAAAAAGATTTTATTTGATAGAGAAAGATAGCCAGAGAGGAAACACAAGCAGGGGGAGTGGGAGAGGGAGAAGCAGGCTTCCTGCTGAGCTGGGACCCCAATGCAGGACTTGAATCCAGGACCTTGGGATCATGACTTGAGCCGAAGGCAGATGCTCAGTGACTGAGCTACCCAGACCCCCCAAATATAAAACTTTTATTTAAATGGGTTATTGCCAAATAATTTTGCTATCTCTTCTAAGATCTATCAACAAAAAATGGCTTAAAATAATGACTGACTTTGTTTAATGTTTCATGAAGTTTTTGTAAGCAATCTAACTATAATTGTTAAAAACAAGTGGATTAAATAAAAAGATTCAGGTAAGAGGTCAGGGCCTTCTCCAACAATAGTTTCCCCCAATTTTTTTTGTAACTTAAAATCTTAAAAGTTTTGGGACGCCTAGGTGGCTCAGTGGGTTGGAGCCTCTGCCTTTGGCTTGGGACATGGTCTCAGGGTCCTGGGATTGGGCCCTGCATCGGGCTCTCTGCTCGGTGGGAAGCCTGCTTCTCCCCACCCTCTGCCTGCCTCTCTGCTTAGTTGTGATCTCTATCAAATAAATAAATAAAATATTAAAGAAAAATTCTTAAAAGTTTTGCTAAGTTAAGAGTTAAGCTAAATTCATTAAACATCTAGATTATGTCCAAACAAGACAAATACTAGAATACTAATTACTAAACATAGGTTTATCTACTTTTGGCTTTCTATTAAAGAGAAATTAAAATTATTTGGATACATTACTTTTAGATAAACTAAAAAGACATATGCTTCTAAAATTTTTAAATGTTCATTAATTTGCAAATGTAAAAAAATTATAAGACAGAGTGCGATCACTTACTTAGTTTTCAGTGTGTCAGGGAAGAAGAATTTTCTTTACCCTCTAAGGTCCTTTTAGCTGGACTAAGAACCAAATTGACATGTGACACGTAAACAGAGCATCTAGTTTAATGCTATATGTACAGGCATTTCCACACAGACATGGAAATTCCAAAGACAGTGAGGCAGCATGATGTTTATATAAGCTAAGGAGAGGGGTAGGGTCTAGGATACAAAAGGGAGAAAGACCATTAGCAGGAAGGTGAGAGGAGATGTTGGAAAACAAAAGCTGCCCTGTGATGGAGCTAAGTTACTTAGATGAAGAGACTCTGTTAAAAGCTCTCTTCCTAGTACAAGCAGGCAGTCAAGGGGGACCTAAAGAGTTTTTCCCGAGTCTTCTGGTTTTTTTTTTTCTTTTTAAAAGATTTTATTTATTTATTTGGCAGACAGAGATCACAAGTAGGCAGAGAGGCAGGCAGAGAGAGGAGGAAGCAGGCTCCCTGCTGAGCAGAGAGCCCGATGTGGGGCTCGATCCCAGGACCCTGGGATCATGACCTGAGCCGAAGGCAGAGGCTTAACCCACTGAGCCACCCAGACGTCCCCCGAGTCTTCTGGGTTTTAATTGCCTTTTTTTTTTTAAAGATTTTATTTATTTATTTGAGAGAGAGAATGAAAGAGAGAGAGAGAGAATGAGAAGAGGGAAGGTCAGAAGGAGAAGCAGACTCCCTGCCAAGCAGGGAGCCTGATGTGGGACTCGATCCTGGGACTCCAGGATCATGACCTGAGCCGAAGGCAGTTGCTTAACCAACTGAGCCACCCAGGCGCCCGGTTTTAATTGCTTTTAACTCAAAATAATGTTCATTAGGGGGACCTGCCCTTGGCCCCTACAATTAGAAACCAAGGTTTCAAAGGATTAAAAATTCTAGCTAATATATAATTAAAACTAGTAAGAGAAACATCTCCCTATGCCAGGAAAATGAGAGATATTTTCAGTAATAATAATAATGACGGTAATTTAGAGGCCCCTTTTAGGCAACAAGCTGGAACAATGCAAACAGGTTCATTACAAGACCCTCCTCGAAGTTGCCGTAGGCCCTAACTGTTCAGTGACCAGACACGGTTCTTAAGATTATCAAAAAAGGGAAAATTCCATACGTTCTCATACCTACTCACTCTGCCCTATAACTGTGGCCCTTCACCACTGCCCTGTCACAGTTTCTCCTTTGCTGTCCTGCCCACCACTGCCTTGTGGTGTATACAATAAACTTCCGTCTCTTTTGTTCTGCCTTGTGTGAGTCTTTTCACCACATGCACCACCAGCCCCGACCTAATTGGGATGCCCCACAAATAATGGTAATAGTAGTCATAACAGCAACAACAACAACAACAATTTTGTCCTAAAATGAGGTTGGTTTGAAATGAAAACACAGTGTAACTGTGCTCCCAGCCCTTTAAAAAGGCCGCATACTTCTAATCCACTGACCTGGGCCCTCTAGCGTATAGCCTGACTAATTATAACTTCTTTGAGATTGCAACACAACACTGACCCTGGGGAAACAAGGAACAAGGTATTCCTAGAAGATCAAGCTGGCCCACATTAGTAAACAGCCTTTCCTAATGCCGGCAAGTCCTCTTGGGCTCACGCTAAGAATGCTTCCCCAGCACATCAATCCTAACACTTCTCAGTGCCTTCCCCTTAAAAACCCCGTGCTTGGTTGGAGAGTTGGAGACCATCTTTGGACATTAGTCCACCATCTTCCCAGGTTGTCTGGCCTCATGAGTAAAACAACCTTTCCTTCTTTTTTCCCTTTCTTTTAAGATTTGTCTATTTGGGGGCGCCTGGGTGGCTCAGTGGGTTAAAGCCTCTGCCTTCAGCTCAGGTCATGATCCCAGGGTCCTGGGATCGAGTCCCGCATCTGGCTCTCTGCTCAGCGGGGAGCCTGCTTGCCTTCCTCTCTCTCTACCTGCCTCTCTACCTACTTGCGATCTCTGTCTGTCAAATAAATAAATAAAAATCTTAAAAAAAAAAAAAGATTTGTCTATTTGTTTTTTTAGAGAGCACGTGACCACATGAGCAGGGGGAGGGGCAGAGGGAGAGAGAATCCCAGGCAGACTCTGCACTCAATGTGGAGCCCCTCAAAGGACTCCATTTTAGGGCCCTGAGATCGTGACCTGAGCCAAAACCGAGTCAGTTGCTTAACCGACTGAGCCACCCAGGTGCCCCTAGCAACCTCTTCTTTCTGACCAACACTTGTCTCTCAATTACTGGCTTTCGAGGTTGAGCAGCTGAACTTGAGTTTTAGTAACAATAGGACAAAATCAGAATATAGAAAACAAAAATCAGTGGCTTATTAAAAAAAAGAAATCCTGGGGTGCCTGGGTGCTCAGTGGGTTAAAGCCTCTGCCTTTGGCTCAGGTCATGATCTCAGGGTCCTGGGATCGAGCCCCACATCGGGCTCTCTGCTCAGCGGCGAGCCTGCTTCCCCTCACCTCTGCCTGCCTCTCTGCTTACTTGTGATCTCTCTGTGTCAAATAAATAAATAAAATCTTTAAAAAAAGAGTCAGATAAAAAAATAAAAAATAAATCCTAAAAAAAAAGAAATCCTACCCCAAATTTTAATGTGTGGTCAAGCTGGCTAAGATTAAAATAAATTTAATAAAAAATAATAAGTTTGTGGGCGCCTGGGTGGCTCAGTGGGTTAAAGCCTCTGCCTTGGCTCGGGTCATGATCCCAGGGTCCTGGGATCAAGCCCTACATTAGGCTTTCTGCTCAGCAGGGAGCCTGCTTCCTCCTCCTCTCTCTCTTTCTGCCTGCTTGTGATCTCTATCTGTCAAATAAATAAATAAAATCTTAAAAAAATAATAAGTTTTAATTTCAAAATTAAACTGGTACAAAGTTAAAATTTGGTCTTATCTCTATTAAAAGAATGAAGTTTTCTTGGACTTTTAGTCTGCTTTTGATGAGGTTTTGTAAGTTCCTTTACCCTCTAAGTATCGTTTCATAATGATCCATGATCCTATTTAGATAAGTGCTTGCAAACCTTTTTTTTTTACATTTTTGATAAACTTCCCCAAATCAAATTCTTTTTTTTTTCAAATGATTTCATTTATTTATTTGAAAATGAGAAGAGAGTGCATAAGAGGTGGGGTAGGTCAAAGGGAGAAACACTATGCGATAGGGGATTTGATCCAGGGATGCTGGGGTCATGACCTGAGCCGAAGGCAGAGGCTTTAACCCACTGAGCCACCCAGGTGCCCCTGCATTTGGACTTTATTAAGCTGCCACTTAGTAGGAGTTATCAATGTGTACTTGTTACTGTATTTGTGTTTTTTCTGGATGGGTTAAAACCTTTCCTTGCTACAAGGCTAATGCCCTCACAGTAAAACAAAACAAAACAACTGTTAAAAACAATGTTTCCTATTTGGGTTATACTTTCCATCATCTCTAGGGATCAAGGCACTCATTCACTGGACAAATCATAAGAGCCTTAACAAAACCTGACAAAACTCTAGAAATTCTATCAGTATACAACCTTCTATGGATCCCTGCTGTTTTATGCTAATATGACCAATTGCTATAAATCTCTAATGTTTTATGCTCCAGCCTGTCATCAACAGGTTAAGAAGCCTTCTTGGATCCTAATGAAAGGAAACCTGCCTGTTATAGTCTAGAGCCTAATAATTTGGTATTGTAAAACATCATCAGAGGTAAACAGCCCTCAGGCCATTAAAGGGATTCTCCCAAGTGCTCCTGACCACCGACACTGCTCCAAAATGAAAAGATGTGGGAAACCTCTAAATCAAATTGACCTGGAAGAAGAGTAGCTGACATCCACATGTAGAATACTTCCCAAGACGCCAGATCAAGACATCACACTTTAAGCATAAAACCCTTTCTCTTTCTTCTCCCATCCTTTTCTGGTACTGGCCCAAAAGGATGGCATCCTCAGCTGTATCTCCCAGGTCATTGCTAAGAAGGGGCAGCAACCTCTTTTATTTCAGGCTAGGAAAAGAATCTAACCGTGCCTCTAATTTTCACAAGCAAAATAAGACCTCTTGTAGCTGAACAAACATGAGTTTGCTCCTTTGGTGAGTCACAGAGAGAAACTATGCCAGGTGGACATGTCATATATAATAAACTTTATTTGCAGCAAATAAGGAGATCATGGGGATCCTTGTACATAGAGGTGGACATAAAATTGTGCATGCGTCTGAAGGAAACACACCTATCCATACATGGTATGTTAGGTCAATGAGGCTTATGCTCTCCTTGTGCAGAGATTTTAGCATTATAATGAGGTAAAGGTAAGAGTCATTACTCTGGGGACGCCTGGGTGGCTCAGTTGGTTAAGTGGCTGCCTTCGGCTCAGGTCGTGATCCCAGCGTCCTGGGATCGAGTCCCACATCGGGCTCCTTGCTCGGCGGGGAGGCTGCTTCTCCCTCTGCCTCTGCCTGCCTCTCTGTCTGCCTGTGCTCGCTCTCTCTGACTAATAAATAAATAAAATCTTAAAAAAAAATTTTTTTTAAACAAAGAGTCATTACTCTGTGTGTCACTCCATGGTCCATCTGCACAGGTGTGAGTTGAGGATGGAGCTTGAACTGTTCTGGGTGGTCTGGGCCAGCTGGAGGTCTTGTCAAGGCAGCCATTATTGCTTAAAGGTCAGTTTCAGTTTCCGGCATGGGATGCCATGCCTCCTAAGGTCTCTCGCCCAAGTTAAGAGATAAGCTGGAAAAAAGAATGTAAGGAAAAATGTGGGACAAAGTTTGGTGGGTATAAGCAGGTGGGCAGTATAAGTCAGGTCTAGCTGGTGACAGTCTCGTTGATTACTCTTCTAAACATACGTTGTTAAGTTAAAAAGGACACTTCTTTTGGCAGGTCCCTATTTCCCTGTTTAGGCATAAACACAAATTGAAGCATTGATCAAAAACTTCTCCTTAAGGCACCTGGGTGGCTCAGTCGTTAAGCGTCTGCCTTCGGTTCATGTCATGATCCCAGGGTTCTGGGATCAAGCCCCGCATCCGGCTCCCCAATCCTCGGGAAGCCTACTTCTCCCTCTCCCATTCCCTCTGCTGTGTTTCCTCTCTCACTGTGTCTCTCTCTGTCAAATAAATAAAATCCTCAAAACAAAACAAAAAAACCCTTCTCCTTAATCCTTAAAATCATTACAAAGTCTGCTGCTAAAGCAATAGTTGCCCCACACAAATCCTTAGACTCTCTGGTTAAATTGTCCTGAATAATAGAAGAGCCCTTAAAAAGAAATAACAGAAGAGCCCTTGATTATCATTTAGCTCATCAAGGAGGTCTTTGTGCAGGGTCCAAGACCACGTGCTAGGCCTGGATTTACCCTCCTGGGGAAGTTAAAACTGTTTGGCTTAAAAAAGGGAACTCTTGGAACGCCTGGGTAGCTCAGTTGGTTAAGCAGCTGCCTTCGGCTCAGGTCATGATCCCAGCATCCTGGGATGGAGTCCCATTTCGGGCTCCTTGCTCGGCAGGGGTCCTGCTTCTCCCTCTGCCTCTGCCTGCCACTCTGTCTGCCTGTGCTCGCTCGCTCTCTCTCCCTCTCTCTCTGACAAATAAATAAATAAAATCTTTAAAAAAAGAAAAAGGGAACTCTTCCCAAGGGGTCTTTCTTTGGCTTATATGATTTTGATTGGCATAGGTCCTAGGGACCATGGCTCTAAAGCACATTCCAAGTATTGGGAATTCCCCTGTTTATAGTAATCCTAATAATCTGGGGCATTGTATTCTCTCAAGAGCCTTAAATAGTTTACAGCTGCTAACCACCAAGCAAATGTTCTCCCTAAGGGTGGAACATGTAAGGAATGAGGAAAATACCCAACTTAAAGACTGTGAACCAGATACCATGACCTATATCACAAAGGCTAAATTTAAAAAAGTTAGGAGTTATGGATACCACACAAAGGGGCAACAAAACCTGGGAGCTGCAGAGCAGTAGCTGAGAGTGGTGCTAAGGCCATTGCGTTTGATCACATCTCAAAGTGGGATGTGATTGAGAAGGGAAAATTGTTAAAAAAGGGAAAATTGCAGGCCCCAAATGGTGTCACTTAGAGTTCCCAAACCAGAGCTTAATACCCAATCTAATGGCAGTTTCAACCTCCTAAAGAAACGTCGCCTTCACCGGTCAGTCAGGAAATGTTTCTTTTCATCAGTGCCAAGGAGTCTGTCACCTGGGTCCTCTCCATCCCCCCAAAGAAAGATGAGGTATTGTGCATGAGAAGACCCTTGGCTTTTCCCCTAGCAAACAGCTTCCTCTGGAACGGTCCTTTTGTTTTGCTAGTAACCTTCTTGTCCCCACCCTCTGCCTGTAAAAATCTTTCCATTTTGGACACTTCCTCAGAATACCTCTCTGCGGGCTAGATGGGGTGCTGTCTGACCCACAAATTGTTCAACAAAGCCAATTAGGTCTTCAAATTCACTTGGTTGAATTTTGTTATTAAACAGGCCTGAGGGCAACCAGAACTGGCAAAATCCTGCTGTAGTCACTGACATTAAGGAATTAGTTCTGCCAGGTTTGTGATGAAATACAGACAGATTATATTTATCTCTTTATGTAAATTAAATTAGAGTTCATTGTTCCCCATGAGAACACATAACAGAGACTTTTCCAAAACCTTAAAAGGGAAAATGACACTTTGAAGTCTTTAGCTGTGTTAAAAGTTAAACTGAGGCATATTAAATATTTTCAGAGTTTATTTGAGCAGAAATCAATCTGACCCGGGCAGCATCCAGTCTAGCAGATAGAAAGGAGCACCAAGGAGCTGTACAAAATGAAAGACTTTCACAGGCAGAAAGGAGCAGGGACTGGGAATTTATAGTGGTGAGAAAGAGGATTGCTTACTGTTTATTGCTTATTGCAAAGTTACTTTCCTTTAGGAGATGGTAGAGGTCTCCCAGGCAGATGGCCTAACTATTGCTCATCAGGTGGTTTCTGATTGAACTGGGTTAAGCTTCCATTTCTGGGAGAGCCAAAAATGTATTTACATCTGGTTTGGTGACCTGGGGCTTCAAAGCCATTGTTTGGGGACTGTTGTCTTTTTTTAACAGCTGTTAATAAAAACTAATGCTTTTAAATGTGCTTTTTCATCTAGTAAATTAAATGAGCAGTTTAGAAAAACAACTTAAGGATGAAGGTAAGTGAATAAATTTAAATAAGGTAATTTCATAAGGTAATCACTTTCATAAGGTAATTTAAAAGATGTTGATAGGAAATTTATAGGAAGGCCAAATACTAGGGCAATAATTTTAAAATAACTTGATTCACTGGATTTTTAAAAAAAGATTTTGTTTATTTATTTATTTATTTATTTGAAAGAGAGAGAGAGAGAGCGCGCGCGAGCATGTAAGGGCAAGGAGGGGCAGAGGGAGAGGGACAAGCAAACTCTGTGTTAAGCATGTCTTGACATGGGGCTCCATCCCACCATCCTAAGATGATGACCTGAGCCAAAACCAAGAGTCAGACACGCTTAATTGACTGAGCCACCCAGGTGCCATGATTCACTGGAATTTTTTTTTTTTTAAGATCTTATTTATTCGTCAGAGAGAAAGAGAAAGAGAGCTCACACAAGCAGGGGGAGGGAGAAGCAGGCTCCCTGCTGAGCAGCGAACCTGGTGCAGGACTCAATCCCAGGACCCTGGGACCATGACCAGAGCACAAGGCAGAGGCTTAACCAGCTAAGCCATCCAGGAGCCCCTCCGACTTCTTTTCCTGATGAAAACAAACAAACAAACAAACAAAAAAAACCAAACCAAACCAGAGGCACAGAGAGATTAAGTGCCTTAATTCAAATCTCATAACTGATATAGTTGACATCTGTTGCTTTGGTTGGGCCAATTTCCTTCCTCCTTTTGGAAATAGGACTGTAATTTTCCTTTAAGGAACCACTCCTGGGTCTTTCTAGAACTCCTAACAGGACTGTCAACCAAGGGGCTCCTCCTCTCTCCACTGCACGTGACCCACATTGGCACATCAGGATCTTCTACATCCTCTAGAAGCAGAGACTGATGTACTGGTAGGTATTGTGATCCAAGTAATGCAAGGTATTTTTGTTTCTGTTTTCAACAGAGTGAAATAAGTGGATTCTAGGAATGAGTTGGCTTCACTTGAGAACTGTAAGAATTATGAAAACCTGGAGCTGTTTTCCAGAGAGAGCCGCTGGAGTGAAGCCGATATGGAGGAAAGTCCCGTGGGGGATGAGAGAAAGAGGGAGGGAGAAAGATATTCTTGGTTTCATTTGGGGAAATGAATATAGCTATTCCTGAAGCCAGGTCAACTCCTGGATTTTCTTTCTTTAATTTAATTAATTTATTTACTTGACAGAGACACAGCGAGAGAGGGAACACAAGCAGTGGGAGAGGGAGAAGCAGTCTTCCAGAGCAGGGAGGCCCATGCGGGGCTCAATCCCAGGACCCTGGAATCATGACTTGAGCCGAAGGCAGATGCTTAACGACTGAACCACCCAGGTGCCCCTAACTCCTGGATTTTCAAGTTCAGTGAGTTAATAAATTCCTCATTTGGCTTGATAAGTTTGGGCTAATTCACTTGCAATTTTAAAAAATCCCAATACAGCTAATAAAAGTCTTAGTTATGATTGAAACACATCTTTTGGCATCACATCCTTTGCTATTTCCACTGTTGCATATTTCAGAAAGGTACTCCACCCATAAATGTCAAAAAGGATCAGGTGCTATTGTGGGAGACTTGAGAAACTGCCCTCTTTTTGAGGAGACAACCTGCCCTCTGTTCTAGGTTCTGTTCAAGTTTTCATTTTTTTTTTAAACAGATTTTATTTATTCATGAGAGATGGGGGGAGTGGCAGCAGGAGAGAGACAGCGAGAGAGTGAGAGAGCAGCAGGCAGAGGGAAAAGCAGGCTCCCCTTGGGGCAGGGAGCCCGATGCAGGACTTGATCCTGGGACCCTGGGACCAGGACCTGAGCCAAAGGCAGACGATTAACCGACAGAAACACCTAGGTGCCCAAGTTTTCATTATTTAAAAAATTTTTATTTATTTATTTGAGAGAGAGAGAGAGAGAGAGAGTATGCATGGAAGAGGCAGAAGGAGAGGGAGAGGGGCAAGCAGACTCCCTGCTGACACAATGCGGGGTTGGCCAGGACCCAGAGATGATGACTAGAGCCAAAGTCAGACACTTAACAGACTAAGCCACCTAAGTGCCCCTCAAGTTTTCATTTTTGAAATAATATCAAAAGGATGAGAATATAAGCCACAGACTGAAGGGGAGAAGATACTTGCACAAGACATATCTGACAGAGAACTCTTAAAACTCAACAAGAAAACAAACAACCTGATTAAAAAATGGGCAAATGGGGTGCCTGGGTGGCTCAGTGGGTTAAAGCCTCTGCATTCGGATCAGGTCGTAATCTCAGGGTCCTGGGGTCGAGTCCCACATCGGGCTCTCTGCTCAGCAGAGAGCCTACTTCCCCCTTTCTCCCTGCCTGCTGCTCTGCCTACTTGTGATCTCTGTCTGTCAAATAAATAAATAAAATATTTAAAATAAATAAATAAATAAATGGCAAAATATCTGAATAGAACTTTCACCAAAGAAGATAAACAGAAGCAAATGAGCATATGAAAAATCTACATCATGTTATTAGGAAATATAAATTAAAACAACTGTGATACACCTCTATACACCTATTAGAAGGCCAAAATCCAGAACACAAACATTGCCAAATGCTTGTGACGATGTGCAGAATAAAAACTCTCATTCATTGGCAGTGGTAATACAAAATGGAACAGCCCCTTTGGAAGACAATCTGGCAGTTTCTTAAAAAACGAAACACACTCTTACCCTACAGTCCAGTAATCTTTAAAAAAAATAATTTATTTATTTGAGAGAGAGAAAAAAAATCAGAGCACGAAAGGAGAGAGGTCAGTGGGAGAAGCAGACTCCCTGCTGAGCAGGGAGCCCGATGTGGGACTTGATCCTGGGACTCAAGAATCATGACCTGAGCTGAAGGCAGTTGCCTAACCAACTGAGCCATCCAGGCACCCACAGTCCACTCAGTAATCTTGCTCCTTGGTATTTACCCAAAGGAGTTTAATGACTTAGGTCTACACAAAAATCTGTCCACGGATACCAGCTTTATGCATAATTGCCAAAACTTGGAGGTAACCAAGATGTTCTTCCATAAGTGAATGGATAAACTGTGATACATCTGAAACGGGTTAAAGTTGAACAAAAATCACAATGGCCACACTAAGACTTCAGCAAAGCTCGATTTTAAAGTAGTCTTTTTCCTCCCTTCTGCAAACCTCCCTCCTCCCTTCTTAGCCTTTTGTTTCAGGAAGCAGGTGCCAACCCTCAAGAAAGGTGGAAGGAAGGAGGCCAGTAGCATGTAAGCACTTCCTGTCACAACCAGCTAGACCCTGTATTTCCTTATAAAAGCCTCAGTTCCTGCCTCTAGGTGGGCTTGCAGGGTTTGAAGGCCTTGGCTTGCTACAGCCTTCTTGGCCAGTCAGAGCAATAAAGCTATTGTGCCTCTTTATCCCAAACTTTGTCTTCGCCTTTTATTTTGGCTCTGAAGCATGGAGGTTGCTTTTTGACAACACATATAGACCATGGATTATTACTCTCTGCCAAAAAGAAATGAGTCACTGAGCCACAAAAAGACATGGAGGAAACGTAAGTGCATATGACCGCGTAAAAGAAGACAATCTGAAAATGCTACATACTGTATGATTCCAAATATATGAGGACAAACTGTAGAGTAAAAAGATCAGTGATTTCCAGGGTTTGGGGGAGGGATGGATGACTACGCAGTGCAGAGAATTTTTAGGGCAGTTAAACTCCCCTGTATGATACTAATAGTAGTGGATACACGTCATTATATATTTGTGCAGTCCTATAGAATATACAACACAAACAGTGAACCT
>RCUC01120491.1:0-13190 GCA_003697995.1 Taxidea taxus jeffersonii
TACTGAACTGACAGAGCCCCCTCTCTGGTTCCAGAAAGAGCTGAGACAGAGGCCCAGTTTGTAAGAAATCTGATTATTCAAATTTATTACCATCAAGATTTATGCAACGATGCTGTAGTTCTCTTAACAAATAGAAAACAGACTGTGTACAACAGTGGACTCTACAGCACTAGCATCCACAAGGTAAAAATGAATGTTTCATCCAACATTACCAACCCTGGATTGTTGATCTTGACTGAGCCTAGCTAGATCCCAGGACGCCTGCTCCGCGTCCCTGGGCTAAAACAGCTATGCACCCTTCCCCGCCCCCACTTACCTACCTAGATAGTGCTGCCCCGAGGCCCTCTCCCTGCCCCTCAGCAAGCCGAGAGAGTAAGGACTGATTATAGTACCATTGAGAGAAGTCCAGTAGTCTTGCCACATTGGTTTGTGAGGGCATCGTGAAGGAGTGGGAAAGAGCGATTCTCAGGGGCTTTGAAGACAGCTGCAAACCAGGGAGGGCAATCACCCAGCCCCCTGCTCTGAGGACAGACGTGTGCTCCCAGGCCCACTGACCTGAACCTGAAGGGCCAGCTGTGCCCCTGCTCGGCCCTGAGGTGTGCGGGGCGTGATACACACCCTGACCTGTGTCAGTCACCGAGGCCACACGGCCGGATCCACAGCTTACCAACACCGCGCTAAACCGCAATGCCGGGGACAAAAGCGAGGCTCTGTGGGCCCAGAGGTCAGCTGGGCAGCTTCCCCTGGGAAGCCCAGGCACAAGGGGCCACCTCCCCTCTTGGGGGTTGGAAGCAGAGGCCAGGGAGATGACTGTTTTTTCTTGGTGGTTTTTGTTTTTTTTTGTTTTGGATTTTTTTTGTTTTTTGTCTTTGCGTTTTTTTAACCTTTGCAAACACGATGGTGATGAGGAACGCCTTGCCAGGCTCCCCGAGACACGTCTGTGGTTTTGGGCTGTGAATGTTCACACACACACACGGGAATAGACAACTGGAGATGAGTGTTTCCTATCTCCTCCCCGCCCACCACTGTCTGTGGGGCCTCAAATAAGGCTCGGAAAGAAAAACAAAACAAAACTTAAAAAACAACAACAACAAAAAAAGAATCGAGTTTCCCGCATTTGACTGAAACAGGATCTCGTCTGCAGGGCTGGAAGAGCAGCTAGATCGGGGTGCCTCCCGGGCCCACGGCTGGGCCTCCATCAGCCTGGTGGCCCCAGCTCCACACAGAGGAAGGCAGGTTCTGTCCTTCAGCAGCAAAAGTCATACAAAAAAAGGATCCAAAGTGAACTCAAAAAAAAGAAAAAACTGAACCCCAACTCCCACAGAGGCCCATTCTGCAGTTAAGGATTTGCAAAAGGAAAATCAGAGGAAGAGGCTAGAATCCCTCGGTCTACCCCACTTAATGTATAAAAAAGGAGACTTTGTCCCCATCCCCACCCCATGAGAAGAAGCATGAGAAACGCGGCAGCGAAACAGAGAGCTTGAAGCAGGCTCCGGACGGGCCTGGTGGACAGAGACGGGCCACGGCACTGGCCTGCCAGCCCACCCACTCGCCCAGGGGTGTTCTGGGCTCTCCATTTGGTGTGGTGATGTTCCTGAAACGCTGTGAGCCCAGTGGGCTGTGCTCTGCCAGCAACAGCATCCGTGCAGGAGGGCTAGACGACGGTCGGTATGGCTCAGAGGAGCTGGGTCCCCTCCAGAGCCCCAGGCAGGGGCAGCGGAGGAGAGGGGAGCGGTAGTTACGTTGCATAGTGGTCAAAGCTGCCAAGGTACTCCAGGGCCGCACGATAGCACAGCTGGTACTGGTCCTGTCGGGACAGGGGCTGGTCAGCCGCAGGCAGGGGGAGTGGGTTCTCCCAACACACTGGCCAAGGGCACTTCCCCTGCAGCTGGTGGGCCCCAAGCAGGTGCCAGCTGCAGATGTCTGCTGTGGGGGGTGTCGGGAGCTTGGAGGGGCCTCTGAAGGCTCAGCTCTCCTCCTTTCCCGCTGCCCTGCCCCTACCTGCCTCTCTCCTGCCACTCTCATCATGTCTCTCTGCTCCTAGACCCAGCACCCCATGAGGGCTGCTGTCCAGCCCTAGTCGGGCACCGGGCACACTGGTGGCGCTCAGTGCAGAGGTGCGGGAGAGGAAGCCCGTTCCACTCACCCTGCCCTAATGCCTCAGGCAGGGCAGGGAACAGTAAGCCATGCATGCAGATGAGGAGCTGGGCTGTCGCCCCAACCAGCGGGCCTGCGTACCTCTGTCTGCACCATGGCTGGGCGCTGCGTGCGCAGGGTCTTCACGGTTTGGAACATGTCAACCACGCCCTCGTAGCGCATCCGTTCCAGGACGATACTCAGGGTGATGAACACGCCGGTGCGGCCCACGCCGGCACTGCTTGGGGACAGCACTGGATCAGGGGTCCTGCCCACCAGGCCCAAAGGCCCCCCCCGTCCTGCCCCAGCCCTCCATGGGGTCAGCCCTACCTGCAGTGCACCGTGATGGGCCCATCCTGCCCGAACTGCTCCTTGGTCTTGTGCACCTGCCCGATGAAGTCGATGAAGCCCTCGCCCGTCTTGGGCACGCCCTGCTCAGGCCAGTCTGTGAACTGGAACTGCCGGATCGTCCTCGACTGCCCATCCTGGTAGAGGTGGGTGGGGAACAGGGTCAGCACCCGTGCCTCACCCTGCAGCCCTGCCAGGCTGGTCGGGCAGTACAGTGCCCCCAGTCCGCACCTGGGAGAATTGCTCACGCCCCCATACCAGCACCCTCACGTCAGACTCCTGCAGCCTGAGCCAGGGCCCCATCCCATGCGTACTCAGGCGACTAGAGACACGCTCTCATGCAGGCGCATGCACTCCCCTCTCGGGACTCACCCGGGCGTCCGTGACCTTGAACTCACGCAGGATGTACTGGGGCATGTTGTACTCGGCCATCGGGTCAACGACAAAGTACTGGTAGCGAGCAGAGCGCTCTGCTGGCCAGTACTGGTGGCATTTCTCCTGTGGACAAAGGCCCCGCCCCATGAGCAGGTAGGGAGGGATCGGGGAGGAGAGCTCCAGGATTCAAAGGAGTCCCGGAGGGATGCTTCAGGTGGTGAGGAGGGGGTCTGAGGCTCTGCTGAGGGGAGTCTGGGTATGAAAGGAGAGAGCAGTACAAAGGTGGTCGGTGAGGTCCCAGGTGTGGGAGGGGCCCTGGGGGGGGTGGGCTCACCCTGCCCATCTCCCGGAGCCTGGTCAGCATGACGATGATGGTGGAGTTGTGCTCCCATAACATGCGCCAGAAGTCCTCGGTGCTCTCTGCCAGAGGCCCCTGTGTGGCTATGTAGGCCTTCTGTTGTCTGGGGTGGACAAAAGACTGGACATGCTGGAGGTGCCACTGGCCCAAGTCTCCCCAAGACCGCCTAGTCCCTTGGAGTCCCGCTCAGATCGCCTACCCCTCCTCCAGGAAAGCCCACTCTGATCTTCTGGGCTGGCCCTACTCTGCCAGGCCCCCAGGTAGCCAGCTGCAGGCCTAGGCCCCCGTAGAGTGTGCTGGGCAGTCACAGGCATGCTGACCTATAGCCATCCAAGAAGCTGGCATTGATGTAGTCCGAGCCCTCCACGCCACGGATGGGCTGCAGACACACGCGGGTCAACTCATAGGGCATGATGTTCACCAGGCGGTTCTTGAACTTGTTGCAGGGCAGGTTGGCGCTAATGAAGCGGGATGTGTGGGCCTTGGAGCTGGCCAGCAACTAGACAGAGGGATGGACTGGTCAGGCCTGGCTTCTTGGAGGGTGGCGGGGGTGGGGCATCATCCCCGTGACCCAGTCCAGGCCCCCGAGCCCACCTTGAACTCGAGCTCCATGGCGGTCACACTCTCCCCAGGAGGCACTTGGCCCAGCTTCTGGATATGGGCATACAGGCTGCGGGCAGGCACCTCTGTGTGTCCACACGTAGCGGCCTCCAGGAGGGCCTCGTGGATGAACACGTACTGGTCCTCCGTCTGCACCATGTAGTTCCGCTGCGAGCGCATGCACGTCACATGCCCATAGACATCGACCGTCTTCTCGTGCTTCATCCGCTCCAGCATGGCCTCAATGACGATGAAGCAGCCCGTGCGGCCCACGCCCGCGCTGCACGACAGGGGCATGGCTTGGTGCAGAGCTCCAGCCCACCCTCCCACACCGCTTGCTGGCGCCGCACTCCCTGCTCACCTGCAGTGCACCACCATGGGCCCCGCATCCGGCGGGTTGCAGGCCTTAACCCGCCGCAGGAAGGCCAGGATGGGTGTGGGGTACTCGGGAACCCCGTGGTCTGGCCAGGCCATGAACTGGAACTGACGCAGCTCCCGCTTCTCACTGGAGCCACTCTGGGGAGAAGCGTGGGGAGACATGATGCGACAGGGAAGCATGTCTGCTAGAGGCTCCGGGAGGGGACACCTGACCCAACTCAGAAGCCACGGGAGGCGGCCTGAAGGAGTTGGAGGCACCGTTTCCAGTCATCCCATCCATGGACTGGATGCCACAGGGTGCTCACACGCCTCTGAGCCCCAACTTCTGGCACCAAGTTTCTCATTCATTCATCCCTAGCGCATCGTGCTCAGATCGCTTCCGGGTAGGGCCCGGAAGGGGGACAAGCTGGGGGGGGGGGGCGCGGGCTGTACCTTGTGGAGTGCAAAGGTGCGCACGGTGTATGTGGCCAGCTCCACCGTGTCCAGCAGGGTCACCTGAATGAGGCCGTATGTCTCAGTGCCCCGGGCCGGCCAGTACTGATCACACTTCACCTACAGGGCAACAAGGGAGGTGGGTGCAAGGGTGCTTAGAGGTACTCAAATGCTCAGATAGGCGGGGGCCCTGGGGCAGAAGGCCGAAGGTCTAGCTTACCTGGCTGCAAGGCTCTCAGCCCTGAACCCTCAGATTGGTGATGCCACCCCCTCACCAAACCACACAGGTTCTCATGCTACGTTGCCATCTCTTCCCTAGCTGGGAGAACGAGGGCCGTAATTGAAAATTATTTATTCATGACCAGATCGCACCAGGCATGTTTTCTGCCAAATTTACCCATAACGTTTATGCACCATTTTCAAGCTCTGTAAATTTTATGTTCCAGTCGATGCTTTGCGGTGCAAAAGCAGATAACGGCAGCTCTTTCCACTAATTAACTTAGGAGATGTGCTAATGCCCCAGGAACACTCTAGCATCTGGGGAACATGTGAACATCCCAGGAACATGCTAGCAACTGGGAAACATATTAACATTCCCGGAAAATGACAGCATCTGGTACAACATACTAATATCCGAAGAATGTGCCGGCATCTAGGGAATGGGCCACATCCCAGTAATACCCAGCAGCTGGGGAGAATGAGAATACCCCAAGAAGACAAGAGCATCCCTGGGGGGAACTTGTGACAGAGATGGGAAAGGGGGCCTGGAAGTCACCTGGTGACTGAGTCTCTCCCACCCCACCTCCTGGCTGGAAGGCCTCCGCATGGTCCTACCCGGGACTTCTCCTCCAACCGTGTCATCATGACCACAGTGGCTGTGCGCTGTTCCCACACCATCCGCCAGAAATCGCCCATGGTCTCGGGCAGAGGGCCCTGCGTGGCAATGTAGGCATTCTGCTTGCGGTAGCCATCGATGTAGTTGGCATTGATATAGTCACTCCCTGGGACACCTGTGAACAGGAAGGAACACAGGAGAGTGTTATCCTCAAGCCCCCACCCCCCCACCATGCCTCAGCGCACCCCTGGGTTCCTGGGATGAAATGTCACGCTGAGGGTGGGAGGGTGCATGGCCCATGGCTCACCGTCGATGGAGGTAAGGATGACTCGGGAGTGGTCGTAGGCAATGACATTTGCGTAGCGGTTCTTGGGCTTGTTCACTTCCAGGTTGGAATTCTCCCACGTGAACTGCTGTCCAGGGTCAATGGACTGTAGGAAATGGAGGAGGCAGATAGAGCAGGGTAAGAGCTGGGGTCTCTCTCCTGCCCCCAAGACCCAGCCTGCCAGGCAGTATGCACATGCTGCCTTTGTGCCTGGGCCACCACTAGCTCCAACCCCCAGCCGTAGAGCTGAGGCTGCCATATCACTTCTGTTGGGGAGGTGATGAACCAGTCCCTCCAGCCCTGCCCCCAACTAATGACATGAGTACAGACCAAGATGGAGCCATGGCAGCCAGCCATGCCGCACCTGAAACCGCTGAGGGCTCTGTGCACCCAGAGCTGCATCACCCTGTCCAGCTCTCCTCCTACCTCCCTGGTCATTCCCTCTCTGTCTCCTCTCCTTCCCCCTGCCCCTCCCATAGGCAGAACACAGCATTCCTCTGGGTTTCATTCCTAGGCCTTCTTTGCACTCTACAACCTTGCTGGGGCCTCATTTCCTTGTAGGATCTTGCACTCACTTGCTGGAGCTGCCCACAACTGCCGCAGACTGGCCTCCCTGAGATCCTAAGCTGAATGGCCAGCTGCCTCCTGGGCAGTCCCACCTGGGGGGCCCCATGGGCCCTGCAATCTCAACCCTTGCCAAGCAGATATCATCAGCTTCCCCCCAGCTGGGCTCTGCCACTGGAAGACTGTCTTGGTCAAAGGCACCTTCACCCCAGCCAGAACCCTCAAGTCATCCTCAAAACCCCTCTATGCTCCTTTCCCTCGGTCACCATGTCCTGGTGCTTCCCCACCCCCTTGGCCAGGCTGCCCCATCTTGGACTTGGCCATCTCCCTGTCTCTCTGCTTTCGCCCCACTCTGACCCTCTCTGTCCTGTAGCCAGAGCAATCCTCAGATAATACAGGTCTGATTGTCATTCTCTTGCTTCAGTGCCTTCCAGGGGTCCTCAGGGCCCCATGTCGTAATAGCAGAGTCTCCACGTAGACCCACTGTGTGCGTGGCACTGTTCTAAGCACTTCACACGTATTCCCTCACCTCATCCTCCGAAGAAGCGGGCTACATTACTACCCCCTTTTACAGAAAGACAGAACCCAATGCCCTCCGTACTTTGGCACCAGCCTGTTACTCTCCACAGGACGGCAGGCTCTGCTTCTGTGAGACCCTCCAGCACACGCCACCCCTCAGCCTGCCTTGGTGCTGTGGCCTGCTCTCTCTGCACATTCTGTCATATCTAATACGAGGGTATACTGCCGGATTCAGTGTTGGTTATCTGTCTGAGCTGGCCTCCCCACCAGTGGAGCGGCCCGACGTCGCCAGGTCCCAGCATTCAGCACAGTGTGTGTTCCATAGTGTGACGACTGACTAACCATTAACGGTGACAGAGCTGTGGGATCCTGGTTGAGAGAAAGCCCACAACAGAGAAGGCTTCTTGGAGGAGGATGGAAGGCTCATGCTGGAGGAGAGGAGTGGGCAGAACATGGGAGGGGGAGCACCATGAGCCCGGACAGAGAGGTGCAAAGTCCCGTGGGAAGAAAGGCAGGTACGGGACGTGGGGCTGGTTGGGTGGGGGCAGAGACCACGGAAGGCCCTCCGGGCCCCCGAGAGAACTGAAAGCAGTGAGTGTAATTCACAGACTTTGTTACCTTCACAGCAGGGCCTTACTGCAAAGCAGGCCCCTGTAGGGTTCTACAGGTAGAGGCAGCATGCTTTCCTCATGATAGACACATTTATCAATTTGCCTGCCAAGCTCAATTTCCTCTGCAGAAACCTGGCCCACAGCCCTCAGAACCTACCTGGCCCACAGCCCTTGGAAGGGGAATCCTGGGGCCCCAGGTTACCATGTACCACCAGCAGTGGGCATCTGACTAGAGGGAGCAGACTCACAGGCTGGGCTGCGTGAGCCCATCAATCACCTATCTATCCATATTGATTGATGGTGAGTGCTGGGCCAGGCCTGGATGGGAGCAAGGGGCCGCAGGAGGAGCTGGGGCAGAACACTACCTCTGGGGGTGCTCCTTACAGAAGCCAGGATTCTCCTTCATCACCTCCTTCTCCGGCAGAGCCCTCCAGCTGCAATTGGGAGCCCCCAGCAGGTAGGAGTCAAGACCAGAGTGAAGTCAGTGCATGGAGGACTGAGAGCAGGAAGGTTTGTGCAGCCCGAGTAGCGGGCCTTGAGTCCCCTGACTCCCCGCTCTGTGGCCTGTGTGGCTCTGAGAATGCACGTGAGGCTGTGTGTGTACAGGCCACAGGCTGTCAGGCAGGCCTGGGTCTGACTCCTGGTTCCACTATGCACTGGCTGTTTTATCTTGGGCAAGTCACTTCCCCTCTCTGAGCCTCTGTTTTCTCATCTGTAAGATGGGATAATAACCATACCACTTCGTACTGCGAGCAGGCCTTGATGAAGGGATGCGTGCAAATGGCCTAGTCTGGTCTTGCCTGAGGTAAGTTCTTGATAAAGAAGCCGTTCCTACTGATCCATGTGTGTGTAGGGGCAACCTTTCGTCTGCCTCTGTTAGCATGTGGGCACATGTCCAAGTGTCCAGACTTGGGGTGCTTGGCTAGGCCTAGTACCTGAGAAGCTGAGTTCCCCAGTTGCTACAGCCTGGAGCCCCCCCACCCCCAGCTGGGGCCTGAGGCAGGGCAAGAGCGGGCATGGGGCTAGGCCTGGGCCCGGCCCAAGGCAGGGGGTGAGGACATCTCACCTCATACTCCTGGGAAAACTTGAGGCCATCATTGGCTTTGAGGCGCTCGATGTTGTCAGCCAGGTCAGTGATGGGGATGGGTGGGTGGTCTCGCATACCTGGGGGAAGGGGGGCACATCAAGGCAGAGTCAGCTTGAGGCTGGTGCCAGGCGGTGGAGACAGCCCCAATGCATGTGATGTGCACATGTGAACACGTGTGACCATGGAGCACTCGGCACTGGTGGCATGGGGACAGTAGCACATGCGGCGACAGGGATGGTGGGGCACACAGCGGCTGGAGGGCAGGAGAGGACAGAGGGGAGTGTGTGTGCTGGGGGCACGTGTGAGCGTGGAGTCAGGGGGCACAGGGCCCCGCCTGGTGGGTATGCAAAAGGGACACCAGGCTCCCTTCCTCCCGGGCTGGGGCTGGAAGCCCAGGTGGGGGGCAGCTGCACACCCGCCCCACAGGCCCAGCCTGTGGACAGGCCTCCTGCCCCTCGCTGGCGCCAGTCACTGTGGAAGACTCGGTCACATGGTCTCTACACTGGGCATGTGGATGGAGTGGGCGTGGCAGAGCAACACAGAAGAATCCAGAGAGAGAAGTAAGGAGGGAGATGGGGAGACAGGAGACAGGGGAGGCACCTGGCAGGGTGTCAGATGGGGAATGGAGGGGACAGAGGCAGAGAGACAGGGCCAGGGGCCAGTAGGAGGGAAGATAGGACAGGAGGAAGGTGGGGGAAGGGGAAGTTGGAGCTGGGGAGGAGACAGGAGAGAAAGGAAAGAAAAGTCAAGAAAGGAGGGAGGTGATGGGGTGAGAAAAAGTTGGAGGAAATGGACACAGAAGCCAAGGTAGCCCCCGAACTCGGAAAACTAACTTGAGATATTCGGGCAACTGGGGACACCGGAACCTGCAGAGAAAGAAAACACAAAAAATAGCGGGGCAGGAGGAGAGAGGCTGTCCACTGCCTCCGGCTGCAGGGACACGTGGAGGGACCGAGGGGGCGTGGCGAGCCCTACCACAGGCCCCCCGCCCCCTGAGGAACACAGTCCCATCTCCCACCCAGAGCACAGCGCTCCCAACACCCTGGGCAGCCTTGGGGGCCTCTTTCTAAGATGAAATTCGAGATCCGAACCAACCCTCATCCCCTTTGGTATCAAAATTTGACCCTGGCTATTTTCAGATGATCCGGTGAAAGGGGAGTGCGCCTTCACATACAGAAATGAGGCAAGTAAGGCCAGAAACGACAGGATCAATCTGTACAAAGGTACGCAAATGACACCTGTATTTTCTGTGAGTTTGAAAATTTTTCAGAATAAAGATTAAATAATAGGAGGAAAAAAAACCACTTTACCGAACTAAAAAAATAGGAAGGAAAAGTTGCCAAGCCCCTGATCCCTCTCCATGTCCCTTCTGGTCCCCGGTTCCCTCAACAGGCTGGGGACTGCCGTGTCCATGGGGTTGTCTCTCCCCACTGGCCGCCCCAGTTCCTTGAGCTCTGCACCTCTGGTGACTCATGGCTGGCCCCAGCCCACAGCCCCTTTTGGACACCCCATCCATCTGCACTCGACCTTTACCACATCTGTGTACCCCTCTTCATCGCTCCTTTGCTCTCAGACCCCTGAGATTTCCCTCGAGCCCTATAGCCAACCCTGGGCCCTTGGCGGCTCAGCAACCCTCCCAGACATGCCTGCTTAGTGCCCACAGCCAGGCCACACCTTCCCTGACGCCTTAACCACTTTCTTTTCCTCACGGAGAAAATTGGGGCCACCAGCCTAGAGCTCCAGTAGCATGTTCCCTTACACCGCCTTCCCCCAACTCCCATTCTCTTCGGGCCTAGAGCTCAGGGAGGCATCCCCACACTGCTCCCCTGGGCTCCGTCACACCCCCACATGCAGGCTGGGGCCTAGAGCTGGCTTCCGGGTTCTTGTTCCACAGGTGAGCACTGCCACCCCTGCCATCTCAAATGCTCACATGAACGACAACCATCTCCAACAATTTCCATATTAGTAAAAAGAAAAGTCCCTTTTCAAGCCCACATCCTTGTCCTCTCTTGCTATGGTCCTGTCCATCCTATCTGTTACACCGTGGCCTCCGAAAGGGCTTCCTCCACCTGCTTACTCCCCACTCACCGCCCCTCAACCCACTGAGATGCTTCTGCCCCCAGGACTCGGCCATCATGCTCTCTCCACGGTCACCACTGCCAAAGCCAACGGTCTTCCCGGTGCACAGCCATCTCCAGCCTTGGCTTCAGGGACACCCCACTCTTCCCATACTCTTTTTCCCCGGCCACTCCTTCTTAACCTCCCTGGCTACTCTTCGTTGTGCCTTCCTCAACACTGCACCTCCTTCTTGGCTGCCCCCCATTCTGTTCTCTGGCTTGGACTATCATATGCTGCTCGCTACCTCCCACGCCTGTAGTTTCAGGCGGGAGGCAGTGCGGAGGTACAGACCTGCAGACTGGGTGCCACCTGGAACCCCACTGCCCATTGCTTAGCCCTAAGCCCAAGCCCTGCTGGCTCTTCACGCTGCCTGAGACCGCCCTCCACCCTCACAGCCACCCTGCTTGGCCAAGGCTTCGGCACCTTGCACTCACTCCGTGGCTCCCTAGTCTCCCAATTTCTCCCCTCCACTCTGACTTCCATAGGGCAACCAGAGCTAGATCCCCAAAACACAGTTCTAACCCTGTCGGTCCCCTGCTGAAAACGTTTTAGAAGATTTTACTTATTTGAGAGACTGGGAGCAGGAGCAGAGGGAGCAGCAGAGGGAGAGAGGGAGCAACAGAAGCCCCTCTCCCTCCTGCTGAAGAGGAAGCCCCACATTGGGCTGGACCCCAGGACTCTGGGATCATGACCTGAGCCAAAGGCAGACACTCAACTGACTGCGCCACCCAGGCGCCCTGCCCTGCTGAAAACTTTTAATGGTTCCTTGGTACACTCATGATGAAGTCCAAACCCCTTAGCCGGCGTTCAGGTTCCCCTGAGGTGGACCTCTGTCTACCCTCTTGTCTGTGGGCTCTCAGTACCCCAACTCCAAAGCTGCAGGATAGCCAGCGTCTGTGGGTACCCTCCGCAGTGCTATTTCCACTGAAGGGAGCCCTCTCCCTTGGCCCCCTGTCCGCTTGACTCATGCCCAGAGGGTTTGGCATCCCCTCTCACAGGAGGGCTTCTCTGCCCTCGAGGCCCCCAGCAGTCTAGAGAGTGGATGCCTCACAGATATGGTCATGCTGGGTTGCAACAGCCTGCTAGGTCATCCAGCTCATGTGCTCTCAGGATGCATGCCTTTGGAACCCAGTCACTGTGCTGTGGGGGAGCCCAGGCCACGTGACAAGGCCTCATGTGGCTGTCACAAGCGGACAACCCCAGGTGGGCTCACAGCTGACTCTAGCGTCAACACCAGGCGTACAAATGAATGAGTCATCAGAATTCAGAGGACAGAAAACTTTTCCATAAAAACCAAATAATAAATATTCTTGGGTTTGTGGACATATGGTAGATGCTACTTAACTTTGCCTCTGTAGCATGGAAGTAGCCACAGATTATATATAAATGAATGGACATACCTGCGTTCCAACAAAACTTTACTTGCAAACACAAGTGGTGGGCCATATTTGGCCATGAGCCGAAGTTTGCTGAGCGCTGCTTTAAATGATTCTAGCTCTCAGGGGTGCCTGGGTGGCTGAATCAGTTAAGCATCTGCCTTCAGCTCAGATCATGATCTCAGGCTCCTGGGATCGAGCCCTGTGTCAGGCTCCTGGCTCACGGGGAGCCTGCTTCTCCCTTTCCCTCTGCCTCTCCCCCGCTCATGTCCTGTCTCTCTATCTCTCTGTCTCAAATGAATAAATTAGATCTTAAAAAATACATAAAAATAAATGATTCTGGATCTTGGGCTTCCAGGTGAGGGCCCAGACATTCAGGAATAGAGACAAGCTATTCCTACTATATTCCTGTCTGAATTTCTAATCCCCCAAAACTGTAAGGGGTAACATGTACCTATTGCTGTTTCAAGCCATTAAGTTTTGCAGTCATTGAACATGCGCTAACTTAATTGTCTCACGGATACGTACGTCCTATATGTTAGTTCACTCCCTCAACTCAACTGTCTGGTGTCCATTTCACAGGCATCCCCTTAGAGCCCACAGCGTACACAGTACAAGGGATGGCGATGAATAGGACATAGTTCTCAGCTTGGACAGAACTTGGATTGTCATCGAGGCCTTTCTAGCCCAGGGTGAGAGGTGTCATTGTGGAAGGAGCAGAGAGGTTCTGGAAGCCAGGGGAGACCTCCAGGCCTGTGTGGGCACTGAGGCGGGCTGGAAGACTTCACCTCAGGGAGGGGTCTGAGCTGTGTCACCTGGGGCACAGGGATGGAGTGACGCTTTAGGAAGAAGGGCCAACCAGAGAACCAAGGGAGAGTGGCTGGAGAAGGAAGGGCAGGTATAATGTCCCGTGTGGGGTCCCTGTACTCACACAGTGAAATCTGGGCACCCTCACCCACTACAAGTGTCTGATGGGGTGTTTCCCACCACAGATCCCCCCTTTTGTGTGGAGGGGACAGTATAGGTGTAGACACTGGCCATTCTGTGGCCGGGATGTGGGCTCTGCGAGGTCCTTAGCCTGTACTCTGAGACCTTGACCTAGGATGAAGCAGGGCCTAAGCAGTCTGC
>RCUC01120500.1:0-46962 GCA_003697995.1 Taxidea taxus jeffersonii
TAAATAAATACATGCAAGAAATGCAAATATGCTACATGCAAAGAAAAAACTGTCCCTCACATGTCACGTGTCCTCACTTCCCTCCCTTCTGGCTTAGATTCCATTACCATGATCCTCTCTACCTGTGTCCCCTTCAGCTCCTTTACTTCCTTCTCCTTTCAGCCATTATTCCCTGGTAGTACTCCAGTTCTGGGCACATACAACTGTCCACCTTCTTTTAGCCACTGAACGTGGGTGGCGAGAGACACATAATCTTGCTAGCCAGTTCTACTTTGACTCCCCCATCTTACAATTCAGATGAGATCTCAGCACAGCTCTGTAATTATGTTATCATATTTAACCTATTGGGAGACTCATAGTTTTTCACATGTTAACATCTCTGAAATCAAGATGCAGTTTACAGTCCATGTCAGTCTCTGTCATCAAGATGGCAGTTGAGATGTTAGAACATGGTTGCATTCCTGGGAGTATGACTCAACTGAAAAGCGACTCTTCGACTTTTTAGTCAAGAAACGCTTTAAGGGGGGCACCTGGGTGGCTCAGATGGTTAAGCATCTGCCTTTGGCTCTGGTCATGACCCCAGGGTCCTGGGATCGAGTCCCACATCTGGCTCCTTGCTCAGTGGGGAGCTTGCTCCTCCTTCTCACACTGCTGCTCCCCCATCTTATGTTCTCTTGCTCTCTCTGTCAAATAAATACATACAATCTTTTAAAAAAATAAAAATAAAAAAGAAATGCTTTAAGGATAATCTGAAGAAAAATTATAAATCCTGGTTATGGTTTGAAAATCTTACATTAGGGGCACCTGGGTGGCTCAGTGTGTTAAAGCCTCTGCCTTCAGCTCAGGCCATGATCTCAGGGTCCTGGGATCGAGCCCCACATTGGGCTCTCTGCTCATCGGGGAGCCTGCTTCCTCCTCTCTCTCTGCCTGCCTCTCTGCCTACTTGTGATCTCAGTCAAATAAATAAATAAAATCTTTAAAAAAATAAATTAAAAAAAAGAAAATATTACATTAATGTTTTCTGATAGAAATTCACCAGAATCAGACTTGCAGGCTGTTCACACTCTGCAATCTTCTCCCATTCTCTAATTGTTTTCACAGAAATATTAACAAAATATTTTGAATAATTAATATATTTACATGGTTCAAAAATGAAACAGTTGAAAAATTTGCATTGGAAAGTCTTGCTTCTTTCTCTGTTTCTTCTCCCCCTGAAATAGGTTACCAATTTAATTATTAGATATTATTATTTAATTATTAGATATCTTTCCAATGACTCTTTCTATAAATATGAGCCAAAATAAACATGCATTCTTATTTTGTTCTTTTATTACCCCCAAAATGTAAAAAAACATCTCTTTTCACCTTGATTTTTTTCTGTCTAGCAATAGGTATTACAGACTGGTACATATTAGTTCACAGAGTTTTCTCAAACATGTGTACAGTTACATATATTCCATTGTGCAAATATATTGTAGTTTGTTTAACTGGCCCTTACTGGTATTCACCTGGCTTATTTTCAGTCATTTGTTGTTACAAACAATAATGAAGCGAATAACTTCACACACATAAAATTTCATATAGATACAAATGTGAAAGATAAATTCCCCCAGAAAATTTGCTGAGTCAAAGGGAAAATGTATATTGTGGGTTGACTACTGTCACCTAGAAAAATACGTTCAAGTCCTAAACTTTCAAACCTGTAAATAGGACCTTATCTGGAAATAGGATCTTTCCAGATGTAACAACGTTAAGATGAGGTCATACTTCAATTAAATTGAGGGTAAATTAAAATGAGAGCCCAAATTAACCCAGTGACTGTTGTTCTTATGATAGGGAATTGTAGACAGAAACATACTGGGAAGAAAGCTGTCTGAGCATGGTGGCAGAGATTGGCGAGTAGTGCGTCTAAAAACCCAGGTAGCCAAGGATCACCAGCAACTACTGGAAGCCAATGAGAGGCAAGGGTGTATTTTTTCCCAGAGCCTGTCTCATGGCTTGCCAACACCTTGATTTCAGGCATCTCGTCTTCAGAACTGTGCACCCCACTGATCAAAAAGAAAAAAAGTGTAGCTACTCAGTTTGTGATTCTTTATAATGGAAGTTTCTAGAAAACTAATACAGTGCATTTGTAATTTTGATAAATATTCCTGGATTACCCTCCGTGGACATTTACGTGTGCCCTCGCCAACAAAGTATGGCAAAGATTGCTATCCTTTAGAATCACTAATAGAGGATATTGTTGAGTTTCTGGGTTGCTGCCCTTCTGAAAGGTGATAAATGACATTCAGTGTAGGTGGAATTTCTATTTTCCTTTTCATTAGTAAGTATATTGTCATACATTTTTAAAGGGCTATTAATATCTCTTTTGTTTCTATATTGTGTTATTTTTTTCTGTTACTGTAATTTTTGTTCCCATTTGTAATTATATTAGGGAATTAGTGTTTTGTGATGTGTATTGCAGATATCTTTTCCAATTTATCATTTATTTTTGGGAATACCAATTTACTAAATATTTGTTTAATTTATTAAACTTTTATGTGGTCTCTGGAATTTGAGTCATGATTAGCAAAATTTTCACCATTACCAGTTTATAAGAGAATTTACCCATGTTTTCTTTCAGAACTTTTTTTCTTCATCAAAGCATTTCATTGGAAAACTTGAAAGGATAAAGTTGGACCAAACTTTATCTTTTTCCAGATGGTACATAGTTTATTTCAACACCATTTATTCTTGAAATGTTACCTTTATCATATATCAAATTCTCATATATATTGGATTTCTGGAAATTCTGTCTTTGGCCTATCTTTCTGTTAATGTGCCAATAAAACCTATCTTAATTTTTGAATTTTTATAATATATTTTCATATGTAGGCAGATAGGTCAATTTCCTATTCACTTTCTCTAACCTATTCCAATTAGCTTTTATACAGATTTATCCAAATTGATTTTATCAAGATTTCCAAATTGCTTTTATCAAGATTTCCAGTGAACTCTTCTTTGCTAAGACCAATGGTCAGTTCTCAGTCTTCATCTAACTAAATCAGTCAGTAACATTTGACATAGTTGAATATTCCCCCTACTTTACACACTCTGTTCAGAGATAAAGATCTCTTTATCTCTACTTCATTGGTTCCTCCTCGTTAATGTTCTTGAACATTCTTTTGCATTGTTCTGGGCTGCATATGTCTCATGGCTTTGTCTTCTGACATCTCCAACCTGTCCAAACTTATTTTCTAGATGACCTCATCTCAAGACAGAACTTTAAATAAAACCCATCTTCTAACCCATCTTCTACATTTTTTTTTCTCCAGGCAGGTCCTCTCCTATGAATGTGAGACTCATACCCAAATGCTTACTCAACATTTCTAGTTCTGCACAAAAGTAACTCTCTCCAAAACTGAATTTATGCTTTCCCCTTACCAAATATCCTCTTTCCGTTGAATAAACCAAAAATATTGAAGTAATCCTTAACTCTTTTCTTTCCCTTATATATGACATCCATTAAATCAGCAAATCCTGTTTGAGTTCTAACTTCAAAATATTTCTGGGGTCTAACCACTTCTCAGTATCTCCACCACCAAACTCTGGTCTAAGCCACCATCATCATTGCCAGGCTTTGGATCCCTCTCCTCAGCTTATCTCCCTCTCCTATAATCTGTTCTACCCATAGCATTCAGATAGATACTTTTCAAGACAGGTCAACTCATGTCACTTTTTTTGTTTATATACCATTCCTGGGTATATCTTATCTCATTCATCAAAAGCCAAAGTCTTGATCATGACTCAAAGGTTCTAAATCATGTGATCTCCATGATGATTTTCTCTCTACCACCTTTGCCCACTCTTTTCCAGCTGTAGTGCTTCTATGCTATTTCTTAAACCTGCCAGCACATTCCCACTGCAGAGCCTTGCTACTTGATTCTCTCTTTTTATTTAATTAATCCTTACAAACATACAATGTGAGGGTTATTAGTTTCATTTTGCCCATTAGAAGGTAGAGTATGGGGAGTATAAAGTTCTTCCCAAGTCTATACAGCTATTAATTAGCATAAGTGGGACTCTAACTCAGATCTTTATGGTAATTAATTCTATACTCTTTTTATTATAGAAACTTTCTGGTTTCTAGTTCCACCTCTTGCTGTGTCTTTTGATGCATCTCTCTGGGTAACGTATCTTGACCCTTTATTCACCTGGGAAATGAAGACTGATTGTGTGATCTCAAAGTTCCTACACACTTAGATGCTCAGTAACTCCATGACTCTGGAAGTGTCCAAAGTGAGTGTGCTCAAAGCGAGAATATTGATGAGTTTGGTGAGATAAAGAGAAGATAGAAAAAACATGAGCAAATGTCAGTGGAAAGGGAACCTGGGTGGCTCAGTTGGTTAAGCAGCTGCCTTCGGCTCAGGTCATGTTCCTGGAGTCCTGGGATCAAGTCCCACATTGGGCTCCCAGCTCCATGGGGAGTCTGCTTCTCCCTCTGACCTTTTCCCCTTTCATGCTCTCTCTCACTGTCTCTCTCTCTCAAATAAATAAAATCTTTAAAAAAAATCGCCATTACTTTTCTTACGTCTGTAAATTTATTACAGTGCTGAGGCACTAAAGAGTTACTTTGCTATTTAGGATTTTTTTTTCTAGGTCTGTCCTTCTTAACAATAGATTATTTCAAGTCAGTGTCTGCATGTAAATAAACCACCTTATCTTTACAGGGTACTCTTTTCATTACCTCCATCTTCAAAGCAGAATGTTAGGATAGGAAGAGAGGTGAAAACTAGGTTTCATCCAAACTTCTAAACTTATAGGACTTTCCATTTCCATGCTTTAAATTTAGAAAGCTTCTGGACACTCAGCATCGTAATTCTGGTTATGGTGAAGGTAAAAATCACCCCAGAAGATGATATATCTATAAACCACTGTTCCTGGGTCAAACCAGTCCGAGGGCCAGGGGAGGAAACATTGGTTCCTTATGCTCAAGTACAGAAGTCATCAGCATGCCTGTCTCTTACTCACCTGGGGCAGAGCCTCCTCAGGTTATCCAGGGTTAATCCAGTGGCCATGACATCAGCCCACCTGGGGTCAGTGCTGCTCCTGCTATTTTGTTATGTCATCTGCTTTGCCTATGGCTGATCCTCCTTGTTCCTAAGGAATGACTCTCACGAGTTTGGAGGAAGCTCTTCCCCAGCTTCCTTCATTCCTCCACCTTTCATCTTCCCCAGTGTTGTTAATGCTATTACTTTTTAATTGACTTATTCATTACAGATTATTCTTGTCCTCTAGGAACCTGGAAAAGTTCACTAGGAACTGACATAGACGACATTTTGACAGAGAGTACTATCACTACTCCATGCTTCTGAGGTAGAAATGAAACCACCTAATTTGCAGGGTGCACAAGAATGGCTGTATTTCTTTATTTCCTTTCAATCAGATTAAATCCACATTGGAACCACATCCCACCTAGACAGGGGGAAAGAAATTAAAACTCAATTGTTTTTAAATATTTTACTTATTTATTTGACAGAGAGAAAGAGAGAGAGTGAGGGAGGGAACACAAGCAGGTTGAGTGGGAGAGGGAGAAACAGGTTTCCCACCGAGCATGGAGCCTAACTCAAGGCTCAATCCCAGGACCTGGAGATCATGACCTGAGCAGAAGGTAGACACTTAATGACTGAGCCACCTAGGCACCCCTAAAACTCAATTTTCATTTGAAATCCTTCCTCTCTGAAATAAGCAAACTTTCTTCATTAGAGATTTTATATGATCAAAAGAGTACATAGACCTGGTCTTCTGAGATCCTCACAGCTGCTGCATGCATCTGATTCTTGAGTGGCATGATTGTGACATGAGTGGAAACACTGGAGAGGAGCAATTATTTAATAAACATATACATAAAATGATAAACCAAAAATAAAGTAGCAAGGAAATAATTCCAGGTGCTCTTTCCTATACCACTGAGCCCTGTCCCAAGCCCATCTATACTTTCTGTGGCTTGCACAGTGGCAAATGACAACATAGGACTGGAGAACTATCTGTGCTTGACCTGTCATAATCAGTTAGTCCTCGTATGACCCTAGTAGACATGGGCTATTGTTTTCTCCACTTCATGGAGAATCAGACATAAGTAACTGCTGTAAGTTTACAGAGTGAGCAAGTGGCAAAGCCAGGATTTGAGCCTGGATCCTGCAGCTCAAGTTCCTACTCTGAACATATGGCATTCTTTGTTAATCTTACATAAACCCAAGAAGTTACCAGTCATATGGCTCCTACTTTATGATTTTGGAGTAGAGGCAAGGAAGTTCTGTCACTTGTTCAAGATGACTCAGCTGAGAGAGTGACAAGGGAGCCCCAACCCAAACTCAGACCTTCCCAATCCCACTCTCATTTTTGGGTCATTCCTCGTAATCTCTGCCTTCTTCTTGCTTGATCTTTAAAAAAAAAAATGCAGAAAAAGCCGATTCCCCTGAGAAGGTAACAGACTGCCCTGGCTATAAGTATGTTTCTCAGTTTACTCTTAGGTGCAAGGTGTGTAAAGATACTTGAGCAGTGGAAAGGCCCAAAGGAATGCAGTGATAAGGTCATCTGTGTCCATGTATCCTATGCCATGACCCTATTTCTTTACATGTATAATCGGAGACAGACCAGTGTGATAGACACATACCTAAAGAGACAGAGAGATATCTGTTGTCAAGCACACTGGAAAAGAATATTCTGTCTCAAGCTGAGGCTAAAAATAAACTGTTTACAGTACACTCACCCTCCCTCACACTGCAGTATCTCAGGAACAGAGGCAGAATTTAATCATTTTACCCTCTGAAGTGAAGGTCTCTATGGCTTAATATGCACACATCACAGATTTCAAATTTTGCTGCTAAAATTCAGTCTTCAACTAAAACCTAGCTGTCCCTTTCTCTTGAAATGTGTTCTAAAATGTATAATAAAGGTCTATTGAAGCCAATAAAGCATTTCTGGAAAATGCTGGTTTAACTCACACAGCCAATTCTCTTTTTCATAAATTCAATTTGTATTATTTGGTTGAAGAGACTGTTCTCTGAGCCCTGACATAAGCGAGTGTTGAGGCTGACACTTTGTCTAGAGTTTGCATGGAAAAATCTGTGGGGAAAAATCATGCAATTGATCTCATTTATTAGGTGTGTCAGACCTTGGCTGGCTCCAAGTCTTTGCATGCCCTTCTCTCATGCCTGGATCTAAGTAACTCCTACCAGACTTGGATGAGCTGGTGGGGTGAGGGTTGGGCCTCTGGGATGTGTGCAGTGTTTCTGAATAGACTCACGCTATTTGTTTCTGAGATCTAGTCTTGGTACCTTGGTCCAGGTGTTGAATTTCTCATCACCTGTGTGGAAGTCCCTGCTTACTTCCAGCTTAGTTCCTGATTCTTCACAGAATAGAGAACATTGCCTGGTTATACTAATTCTCCTCCTCTCACAATCCAGGGTTTCTCAACCTCAGCACTATTAATATTTTGGGCCTAATAACTCTTTTGTTGTAGGGAGATGTGCTGGGCATTGTAGAATGCTTAGCAGCACCTCTGGCCTCTTCCTACTGGATTCCAGTAGCACCTTGCCCCCCAGTCATGACAAGCAAAAATGTCTCCCGATGTTAGATCTTCCCTAGAAGAGGTGGAGAAAAGTGCTGCTGGTTGAAAACTAGTGTGCTTGTTCTGTGCTTGTACCCAACTTTGGTTGCCAGTAACCACCAAAAAGTCTTCGATGATCTCAGTGCCCAGTAGAAATATAACATAAGCTTCAAACATGAGTCACACATGTAATGTAAAATTCTCTACTAGATACATTAGCAAAGTAAAAAGGAAGAGCTGGGATGAATTTTGATAATTTATTTTATCCAGTATAACCAAATTATTATGTTTATACTAAATCTTTGACATCTGGTGTGCATTTTAAACTTACAGCATATTTCAGTTTGGACTAGCCATGTTTCTATTGCTCAGTAACCACATGTGACCAGGGGTTATTGTATGGGGAACAGTGATCTAGATTTCTAAAATGATTACTGTTCTTCATCTCACTCTGAGACTCAGAATAGTGTAGTACTATAGGGATGAGGCTGGGGTGTTGGATGTAACCAGTTTGAATATTTCTGTCTCTCTTTCTGACATTATGACCTTGTGATAATGATTGAATCACTTTGAATCTCAGTTTCAATATTTGTATTAGGGAAATAATAATAGTGGCCCTTAGAAGACTTGTTATGAGGGTTACATGAAATCATGTATATACATAGTGCCTAGCACAGAGTTGGTGTTTACTAAGTTGGTTATTCATCCTTTCTGATGGTTGAGTAATATTCCATTGTGTATATGGATCACATCTTCTTTATCCATTCATCTGTTGAAGGACATCTCTGCTCTTTACACAGTTTGGCTATTGTGGACATTGCTGCTATGAACATTGGGGTGCACGTGGCCCTTTTTTTCACTATATCTGTATCTTTGGGGTAAATACCCAGTAGTGTAATTACCGGGTCATAGGGTAGCCCTATTTTTAATTTTTGAGGAATCTCTACACTGTTTTCCAAAGTGGCTGCACCAAATTGGATTCCCACCAACAGTATAACAGGGTTCCCCTTTCTCCACAACCTCTCCAACATTTATTGTTTCTTCCCTTGTCAATTTTGGCCATTCTAACTGGTATAAGGTGGTATCTCAGTGTGGTTTTGATTTGAATTTCCCTGATAGTTAATGATGATGAACATTTATTTCAGGGGTCTGTTATCCATTTGCATGTTTTCTTTTGAGAAGTATTTGTTCATGTCTTCTGTCCATTTTTTGACTTCATTATTTGTTTTTTGGGTGTTGAGTTTGAGAAGTTCTTTATAGATCATGGATATCAGCCCTTTATCTGTAGTGTCATTTGCAAATATCTTCTCCCACTCCATGTGTTGTTTCTTTGTTTTGTTGACTATTTCCTTTGTGTGCAGAAGCTTTTGACCTTGATGAAGTCCCAAAAGTTCATTTTCACTTTTGTTTCCCTTGCCTTTGGAGACACGTCTTGAAAGAAGTTATTGTGGCCGGTGTCCAAGAGGTTACTGCCCATGTTCTCCTCTAGGATTTTGATGGATTCCTATCTCACATTGAGATCTTTCATCAATTTTGAGTTTATTTCTGTGTATGGTGTAAGTGAATGGTCAAGTTTCATTTCTTCTGTATATAGCTGTCCAAATCTCCCAGCACCATTTACTGAAGAGACTGTCTTTTTTTCATTGGATATTTTTTCCTGCTTTGTTGAAGATTAGTTGAGCATAGTGTTTAGAGTCCATATTGGGCTCTCTATTCTGTTCCATTGATCTATGTGTCTGTTTTTGTGCCAGTACCATGCTGTCTTGGTGATCACAGCTTTGTAATATAGCTTGAAATTAGGCAACAGGATGCCCCCAGTTTTGTTCTTCCTTTTTAATATTTCCTTGGTGATTTGGGGTCTCTTCTGGTTCCATACAAATTTTAGGATTGTTTGTTCCAGCATTTTGAAAAATGCTGTTGGTATTTTGATGGCGATGGCATTGAAAGTATAGATTGCTCTGAGAAGCATAGACATTTTAACAATGTTTACTCTTCCAATCCATGAGCATGGAATTTTTTTCCATCTTTTTATGTCTTCTCAATTTCTTTTATGAGTGTTTTGTAGTTGCTAGAGTATAGATCCTTTACCTCTTTAGTTAGGTTTATTCCAAGGTATCTTATGGTTTTGGTGCTATTGTAAGTGGAATCAATTCTCTAAATTCTCTTTCTACAGTTACATTGCTAGTGTATAAGAAAGCAACTGATTTCTGTGCATTAATTTTGGATCCTGGCAAATTACTGAGTTGCTGTATGAATTCTAGTAATTTGGGGATGGAGTCTTTTGAATTTTCCACACGAAATATCATGTCATCTGTGAAGAGAGAGAGTTTACTTTTTCTTTGCCAATTTGAATACCTTTTGTTTCTTTTTGTTGTCTGATTGCTCTTGCTAGGACTTCTAGTACTATGTTGAACAATAGCGGTGAGAGTGAGCATCCTTGTCATGTTCCTGATCTCAGTGGAAAGGCTCTCAGCTTTTCCCCATTGAGAATAATATTACTTGTGGATTTTTTGTAGGTGGACTTTATGAAGTTGAGGAATGTTCCCTCTATCCCTATACTCTGAAAGGTTTTAATCAGGAAAGGATGTTGTATTTTGTCAAATGTTTTTTCTGTATCAATTGAGAGGACCATGTGTGGTTCTTGTTTCTTCTCTCATTTATGTGTTCTATCACATTGATTGATTTGTGAATGTTCAGCCATGTTTGCATCCCAGGGATAAATCCCACCTGTTTGTGGTGGATAATCATTTTAATGTACTGTTGGATTCTATTAGTAGGATCTTGTTGAGAATTTTGGCATCCATATTCATCAGGGATCTTGGTCTGAAATTCTCCTTTTAATGGGGTTGTTGCCTGGTTTTAGGACCAAGGTAATGCTGGCCTTATAGAAAGAGTCTGGAAGTTTTCCTTTTGTGTCTATTTTTTGAAACAGCTTCAGGAGAATCCATATTATTTCTTCTTAGAATGTTTGGTAGAGTTCCCCAGGAATACATCAGGCCCTGGACTCTTGTTTGTTGGGAGGTTTTTGATCACTGCTTCAATCTTGTTACTGGTTATTCGTCTGTTCAGGTTGTCAGTTTCTTCCTGTTTCAGTCTTGGTAGTTTTTAGTTTCCAGGAAGGCATCCATTTCTTCCAGGTTGCTTAATTTATTGGCATATAGCTGTTGATAATAATTTCTGATAATTGTATGCATTTCCTTGGTGGTCGTCATGATCTCTCCCCTTTCATTCCTAATTTTATTAATTTGGTTCCTTTCTCTTTTCTTTTGGATAAGTCTGGCCAGTGGATTATCAGTCTTATTAATTCTTTCAAAGAATCATCTTCTAGCTTTATTAATGTGTTCTACTGTATTTCTGTACTGTATTTCTCTACTCTAATCTTAATTATTTCCCTTCTCATGCATGGGTTAGGTTTAATTTGTTGGTGGTTCTCCAGATCTTTAAGGTGTAAAGATAGTTTGTGTATGTGGGATTTTTGTATTTTTTTGAGTGAGGCTTGGATGGCTATGTATTTCTCCCTTAGGACTGCCTTTGCCATATTCCATAGGTTTTGGATCAATGTGTCTTCATTCTCATTGCTTCCCATGGATTGTTCAAGTTCTTCTTTGATTTCCTGATTGACCAAACACTCTTGAGCAGGATGGTCTTTAGCTTCCAAGTGTTTGAATTTCTTCTGAACTTTTTTCATGTGATTAAATTCCAGTTTCAAAGTATTGTGGTCTGATAATATTCAGGGAATAATTTCAATCTTTTGGTATTGGTTGAGACTTGATTTGTGAACCAGTATGCAGTCTATTCTGGAGCAGGTTCCAGGAGTGCTCAAGAGGAATGAGTATTCTGTTGTTTTCTGTGAGTATTCTGTTGTCAGTGTTCTCTGTATATCTATGAGGTCCATCTGGTCCAGTGTATCATTCATAGCTCTTGTTTTTTTGTTGATTTTCTGCTTAGATGATCTGCCTCTTACTGAGAGTGGAGTCTTGAGGTCTACTATTAATGTATTATTATCAATATGTCTCTTTATTTTGGTTGACAGTTGGCTTATGTAGTTGGCTTCTCCTAGGTTGGGGGCATAGATATTTACAATTGTTAGATCTTCTTGTTGGATAGACCCTTTAAGAATGATATGGTGTCCTTTTGTAACTCTAACTATAGTCTTTAGCTTAAAATCTAATTTGTGTGATAGGAGAATTGCTACCCCAGATTTTTTATTGAGGTCTGTTGGCATGAAAGATAATTCTCCATACCTTCACTTTCAGTCTGGATGCCTTTTTAGGTTCAGAATGAGTCTCTTGTAGACAGCATATGGATGGGTCCTGTCTTTTTATCCAGTCTGCAACCCTATGCCATTTTTTGGGAGCATTTAGGCCATTCACGTTGAGAGTGATTATTGAAAGATAAGATTTTATTGTCATCATGTTCCCTGTGAAGTCCTTATTTCTATAGATTGTCTCAGTATATTTCTATTCTATATTACTCATAGGGCCTTTATCCTTTTTATAGAACCATGCTTAATATTTCTTGCAGGGTCAGCTTAGTAGTCATATATTCTTTCAGTCTCTGTTGGTCCTGGAACCTCCTTATCTCTCCATTCATTCTGAATGACAGCCTTGCTGGATAAAGAATTCTTGGTTGCATATTCTTCTCATTTAGTACCCTGAATATGTCTTGCCAGCCCTTTCTGGCTTGACAGGTCTCTGTGGACAGGTCTGACATTATTCTGATGTTCCTCCCTCTGTACATAAAGAATCTCTTCCCCTTAACTTCTCTTAAAATGGTTTCCTTGGGGGGTGCCTGGGTGGCTCAGTGGGTTAAGCCTCCACCTTCGGCTCAGGTCATGATCTCAGGGTCCTCGGATCGAGCCCCGCATCAGGCTCTCTGCTCAGCAGGGAGCCTGCTTCCCTCTCTCTCTCTGCCTGCCTCTCTGTCTACTTGTGATCTCTGTCTGTCAAATAAATAAATAAAATCTTAAAAAAAAATGGTTTCCTTGGTTCTAAGATTTGCGAGTTTTACCATTACATGCCTGGGTGTTCATCTGTTCTCCTTGATCTTGGGGGGTGTTCTCTGCCTCTAGACACAAATATTTATTTCATTCCCCAGATTAGGGCAGTTCTTGGCTATGATTTGGTAAAATATATCTTCTAGTCCTCCCTTTCTCGCCACTGCCTCAGGGATCCCAATAATTCTGACATTGAAATGTTTCATGGCATCATTTATTTCTCTAATTCTGTTTTCATGGATTTTAAGCTGTTTGTTCCAGGCCTCCTCCTGCTCCCCCTTTTCTATCAATTTGTCTTCAAGATCACTAATTTGTTCTTCTCTCTCATTTACCCTAACTTTTAGTGTATCTAGATTAGATTGTATCTCATTGATAGCATTTTTAAGTTCTGCCATATCCTCTCTCATTTATGCCTTTAGGAAATCTACATTGCCATTAATAGTTCTCTAGCCTGACTATTGTCTTCACAACTGCTACCCTGAAGTCTATTTTTGACGTCTTGCTTAGATCCATATCCATCAGATCTGCAGGAGAAGCCATTGTCTCTCCGTCTTTTCTTTGTTGGGAGTTTCTCCTCCTAGTCATTCTATTGAGTTGTGGTTGAAGGGATGTACAGTCAAAAATATCAACCACAATCCAGGCAAGGTGCACCCTCTCATCTGATGATCCTCTGCCCCTGTAGAAATCCAGACGTGCATAATCTTACATCTCAGGTTGATTTCATGGGTGTTCAGAGTGGCTTGGTAGATTTCTAGCAAAATTCGGGGGACTGGTTGAAAAGGAGTCCCCCACTCCTCTTCCATCTTGGTCTGTCCCTATTTTTAACTTTTAAAATGACTCCCGTAGTGTTTTCTGCACTTTTTACATTCCCACCAACAATGCACAAGGGTTCCCTTTTCTCCATATCCTTGGATACACTTGTTATTTCTTGCTTTTTGATACTAGCCATTCTGATAGGTGTGAAGTGATACTTTATTTTGGTCTTGAGTTGCATTTACCTGATGAGTAGTGAGGTTGAGCATCTTTTCATGTTTCTGTTTGCCATCTGTATGTCTGTGGAAAAATGTCTTCAGGTTTTCTGCCCAGTTTTAACTGGGTTATTTGTTTTGGTGTTGAGTTGTATAAGTTCTTTATGTATTTTGGATATTAACCCCTTATTAGAGATACTATTTGTAAATATCTTCTCCCCTTCAGTTGGCTGTGTTTTCATTTTGTTGATAGTTTCCTTTGCTGTGCAAAAACTTATTATTTTTGTGAATCTGAACAGTTAATTTTTGCTTCTGTTTACCTTGTTTTAGGATATATACCCATACATATGTTGCTAAGGCCAATGTCCAAGAGATTACTGACTATGTTTTCTTTAAGGAGTTTCATGGTTTCAGGTGTCACATTTAAGTCTTTAATCCATTTTGAGTTTGTTTTTGTGAATGGTGTAAGAAAGTGGTCCAGTTTCATTTTGTGCATGTAGCTGTCCAGTTTTCTCAGCGCCACTTATTGGAAAGACTGTCTTCCCCATTGTCCTAGTTTATTTGACTGTACTGGGTGCTCTGTCCAGTTCCTTTGATCTATGTGTCTATTTTTATGCCAGTAGTCTACTGTTTTTTGTTTCTCTGTTTGTTTTTGTTTTTGTTTTTAAAGATTTTATTTATTCATTTGAGACAGAGATATATAGAGAGAACATGAGCAGGGGGAGAGGTAAAGGGAAAGGGAAGAGAAGACTCCCTGCTGAGCTGGGAGCCTGACTTGGGGCTCCATCCCAGGACCTGGAGATCATGGCCTGAGCCAAAGGCCGATGTTTAACCATCTGAGCCACCCAGGTACCCCAGTACCCTACTGTCTTGATCACTATAGCTTTGTAGTGTATCTTGAAACCTGGGATTGTGTAACTCCAGCTTTTTTCTTATTTTTCAAGATTGCTTGATCCATTTGGGAGGTTTTGTGGTTCTATGCAAATTTTAGGATTATTTATTCTAGTTATATGAAAAATGCTATTGGTATTTTGATAGGGATTGTATTGAATCTGTTGATGCCTTTGGGAAGTATGGACATTTTAACAGTATTAACTCTTCCAATCCATTAACATAGTATAATTCTACATTTGTTTTTTCATCTTCATTTTCTTCAAGGCCTTAAACTTTCAGTATAGATCTTTTACCTCCCTGGTTGAGTCTGTTATCTTTTTGATGCAATTGTAAGTGGAATTATTTTCTTAATTTCTCTTTCTGCTATTTCTTTATTAGTGTTTAGAAATGCTACCAATTTTTGTGAATTAGTTTTGTGTCCTACAACTTTGCTCAATTCATTTATTACTTATAATAGTTTTTTGGTAGAGTCTTCAGGATTTTCGGTATATAATATCATCTCATCTATAAATAGTGGCAGTTTTACTTTTTCCTTATCAATTTTAAAGCCTTTTATTTCTTGTGTGATTCCTGCAGCTAAGATTTCCAGTACTTTTATACAAGCAGTAAGAGTGAACATTTTTGTCTTGTTGCTGATCCTAGAGGAAAAGCTTTCAGTTTTTCACCATTGAGGATGATGTTAGCTGTGGGTTTGTTATATAAGCCCTTTATTATGTGGAGGTAAAGTCCCTCTAAACCAACTTTGTTGAGAGTTTTTATCATGAATGGACATAATATTTTGTCAAATACTTTTTCTGTGTTTCTTGGATGAATTGGTGTCTATTACATCTCCTTTTTCAAATGTGACCTATCATGTTGATTGATTTGCAAATATTGAACCATCCTTGCATCTCTGGAATAAATCCCACTTAATCATGGTGAATGATCCTTTTAATGTATTGTTGAATTTGGTTTGCTGATATTTTGTTGAGAATTTTTGCATCTATTTCCATCAGGGATATTGGTCTGTAGTTTTATTTTTTGTAATATCTTTGGTTTTAGGAGTAGGATAATGCAGGCCTCATAGGATGAATTTGGAAGTTTTACTTCCTATTCTATTTTTTTGCAGTATTTTGAGAGAAGTAGGCATTTACCTTTCTATAATTATTTGTTAGGAATCACCTGTGAAGCCGTTGGTAGTGGACTTTTGTTTTTTGGGAGTTCTTGATTATTGATTCAATTTTGGTACTAGTAATAAGTCTGTTCAAAATTTCTATTTCTTCCTGGTTCCATCTTGGAAGATTGTATGTTTCCAGAAACTTATCCAATTTTTTTTTTCTAAATTCTCCAGTTTTTTGACATATAACTTTTTATAATATTCTCTTATAATCCTTTGTCTTTCTGTGGTATCAGTTGCTATTTTTGCTCTTTTCATTTCTGATTTTATTTATTTATTTATTTGAGTCCTCTCTCTTTTTATTCTTAATTAGTCCAGGTGAAGGTTTATCAATTTTGTTTATCTTCTCTTAGAACTTTCTCTTGGTTTCATTGATCTTTTCTACTTTTTTCTTTTTCTTTTTCAGTCTCTATTTCATTTATTTCTGCTTTGATCTGTATTATTTCCTCCCTTCTACTAACTTCGAGAAATGTTGTTCCTTTTTTCCATTTTTTTAAAGGTTTAACATTAGATTGAGTTTTTTGTTTGTTTCTTGAACTAGGTCTTTATTCCTAGAAAGCTTTTTCTTAGAACAGCTTTTGTTCTATCCCAAGGATTTTGGACCATTATATTTTTATTTTCATTAGTCTCCATGTATTTTTTTATTTTCTCTTCGATTTTTTTGTTTACCCATTAGTTGTTTAATAGCATGTTCCTTAGCCTTCATGTGTTAGTGTTTTTTCCAGTTTTTTTTTTTCTTGTAATTGATTTCTAGTTTCATACCATTGTGGTTGGAAAGGATGCTTGATAGGATTTCAATATTTTAGAATTTGTTGAGACTTTGTTTGTGGTCTAACATGTGACCTATCCTGGCAAATGTTCCATTTAAAAAAAATGTGTATTGTTTTGGATGGAATGTTCTCTACATGCCTGTTAAGTCCATCTGGTTTAATGTATCATTCAAAACCACTATTTACTTGTTGATTTTCTGTCTGAATGATCTATCCATTGTTATAAGTGGGGCATTAAAGTCCCCTACTATTATTGTGCTACTGTTAATTTCTCCATTTATATCTGTTAAAACTAGTGTTATATAATTAGGTGCTCCTCTAATGGGTGCATAGATATTTACAATTGTTTCATCCTCTTGTTGGATTTATCCATTACATAATCTTCTTGTTTCATGCTACAGTCTTTATTTTAAAGTTGATTTTGTCTGATATAAATATTTCTACCCCAGCTTTTTTTCCCTTCATTTGCATGGAATATTTTTTTCCATCCCTTTACTTTCATTCTGGTTGTGTCTTTAGGTATTTTGTAGTGAGTCTCTTGTAGGCAGTATATAGATGGCTCTTATTGTTTTTTAAATCCATGCAATTACCACAGGTCTTTCGATTGAAAAATTTAGTCTGTTTTAGATTTAAAGTAGTTATTGATAGGCATATACTTACTGACATTTTGTTAATTGTTTTCTGATCATTTTTGTAATTCTTTGTTCTTTTCTTGCTTTCTTCTTTTGTGGTTTGATGCTTTCTCTAATATTATGCTTGGATTCTTTTCTCTATTTTTTGTCTATGTATTGTAGGTTTCTGATCTGTGGTTACCATGGGGTTCATATATAATATTCTATGTGTATAGCAGTCTATACTGCTTGCTTAAGTGTGAACACATTCTAAAAGGAATAAAATTTTTATAACCCCTCCATGTTTTATGTATATTTTACATATTTTTATTTTATGTATCTGTAGACTAATTTTTGTAGATATAATTGATTTTACTACTTTTGTTTCTTAACCTCCATTCTGGCTTAATAAGTGATTAATCGACTGTGTTTACTATATGTTTGCTTTTACCAGTAAAATTTTTTCCTTTCATACTATTCATGCTTCTATCTCATTCCACTTGAGGAATTCCCTTTAACATTTCTTGTAAGTCTCCCTTAGTGGAGATGATGTCCTTTTAACTTTTGTTTCTCTGGAAGTTTTTATCTTTCCTTTGATACTGAATGATAATCTTGTTGGGGTAGAGTACTCTTTGTTGTAGGTTTTTTCCTTTTAGCCTTTTGAATATATCATGCCACTCTATTGAGGTCTGCAAAGTTTCTGCTGAAAAATCAGCTGATAGCTTTATGGGCCTTACGGGCTTCTCCTTGTTTGCTTTTATCTTGCTGCTCTTAAGATTCTTTATCATTAACTTTGCCTTTAATTTTTATGTATTTCCAAGTGGACCTCTTTGGAGTCATCTTTTTTCAGGCTCTCTGCTTTTTGTGTACCTGAGTGTCTGTTGTCTTCACCTGATTAGGGTAGTTTTTAGCTACTTTTAGCTACTATTATCTATTTCTTCTCTTCTGGAACCCCTATAATGTGAATGTTATTGTTCTTGATGTTGCTGAGCTCCCTTTAACCTATCCTCATTTATTATTATTATTTTTTTTTTTTGCTGTTTAGTTTGGTCATTTTCCATTATTTTGTTTTACAGTTCATTGATCTCTCCTTCTGTATTCTCTAATCTCTTATTGATTCCTTCTAGTTTATTTTTCATTTCAGTTATTGTATTCTTCAGCTCTGACTGGTATTTTCTGTCTCTTTGTTGAAGTTCTTCCTGGGTTCATACACTTTTCTCTCAAGTCCAGTGAATATCTTTATGACCCTTACTTTTAACTATTTATCAGGATATCACTTATCTGTTTTGTTTAGCTCTTTTTCTGTGATTATTTTTTCTTGTTCTTTCATTTGGTACATATTCCACTGTCTTCTCATTATGCCTACTTCTTTGTCTTTGTTTATTGTATTAGGTAGGTCAGCTATGTCTTCTGGCATTGAAAGAAGTGGTCTTGTGTTAGAAGAGCTTCATGGTGCCCTATAGTGCAATCCCCGCCTGGTCACCAGAACCAGGCAATCTAAGGTTGTTTCCTGTGTAGACTACATGCACCCCCCTGTTGTGTTTAGGCATGCTGGTGGATAGGGCTGGTCCTGAGCCCAGCTGAATGCAAGACCTGCTTTGTCTGCCATAGGCACACGGGGCAGGATTTGCTCTTGATGCCGTTGGGAGTCCAGCTGCAGCCACCAATGAGCTTGCTTGTGAGTAGGGTCTGTCCTCAGTCTTGCTGCTGGCAATTAGCTGCTATGACAGCTGCAAGCACACTGAAAAGCAGGGCTTACTTCCTTCATAGCCAACTAAGAGACCCAGCTGCAGGAACTGTGAGTGTGCTGGTGTATGAAATTATCTCTCTTGCCACCCCACACTCCCCAGGACAGAAGTCACTTCAGAAGGGTGTTGGCCCTGGCTAGGGCTACATATAGGGTGGCATGGGGCAGGAGCCACTTTGGAGGGGTGCCTGCTAAGGCAGGCTGGTTGGGTGGGACAGATAGGTCCATAGCAGAACACTAAGGCAGGGCTTGTGTTGCTAGCGAGATAAAGATTGTTAGAACTCGCTCCTATTAACATCTGGTTATCAAGGCAAGGCTTGGGAAGGCAAAAAAAAAAAAAAAAAGTATCCACAAATACTTTTGTTCTTGTAGAAATCTTCAGATTCCTGCCTCTCTGGCATATATCGTAAAATTAGGAAATCACCTTCACTTATACTCCAGGCGCTTTTCAAACTTCTGCTTATGTACTGTGTCTTGGGTCATATTATTCAGTGTGTCAGTTCTTTAAGGGTGGGGACTTGGTTTTCTAAAGCTCTCTGGCTTTCTTGGAGTTATCCCCTCACCAATTTTTTAAGCTCCCTGGAGTTATATCTTGCTGATTTTCAAAGCCAGACATGGGAAATCATCTTCCTAGAACAGTCCTCAGGGCTGGAGGGGCCTGGTATGGGGTCTGATTCCCCTCCTCCTTTGTGCTTGTGATGTTTTTCCCACTGGGGTTGTTACTCGGGAGGGGGGGTGTTGTTCCCAAGTGTGTCTTCACCCCTCCTACTCTTTTTCTTGGGGCCTCCTCTCTACAGCAAATGGAAGATCTGTCTTGCCACAGGTTGTTTTCAGTGTTCACTGCAATATGTTTATTTGTTGCCTTGCTATGTCCATGGGAGGTGGTGAGCTCAGGATCTTCCTACTCTACCATCTACCCTGTAGTCACTGGGATGGTATTTATAATAACTGGTGCCGAATTACATGGATATTCATATGAGAAAGAAATGTAATCTGACGCTTACCATATAGCACACACACGAGTGATTTGAGATGAAGTATAGATCTAAGTGTAAAAGGCAAAGCAGTATATCATCTTGAAGATGACATAAGAGAGTACCTTCATGTTCTGGTGGTAGGGAACAATTTTTGAAATATAACTCAAAAACATTAATCATAAAGAGATTGCTAAAATGGTCTTTATTAAAATTAACTTTGTCCAGCAAAAGTGATCATTAACAAAAGGAAAAGTATTCAAGGTGGGAAGAATGTTGCACTGTGTATATCTGATAGAGAACTCTTCAAAATATATACAACACCAGGGGCACTTGGGTGGCTCAGTCAGTGGAACACCTGACCTTTGGTTTCATCTCATATCATAATCTCCAGGGTCATGGGATTAAGCCCTGCAATGGGATCCATGCTTTGTGGGGAGTCTGAGATCCTCTCTCTTTCCCCCTACTCATGCTCACATTCTCTCTCTCTAAATTTAATAAATCTTAAATATTTATATATATATATGTGTGTGTGTATATATATATATAGTTCTCTTTCTATATATATAGAACACTTACAAATCTTGTTTAAAAAGGTAACTAAAAGTAAAATTGGCAAAAAAATTGAAGATGATATGTAAATAGCCAATAAGCATAAGAAGAGATGCCCAATATCATTAGTCATCAAGAAAATGCAAATTAGAACCATAGTGAATGCCATTTATTATAAACCCCACTTGAAGCCCCAAATCAAGAGGACTGAGAATACCAAGTGTTGGTCAGGATGTGGATCCACTGAGCCTCTTATTACTGCTGGTGGGAGTATAAATTAGTATAACTACTTTGAAAACCCTTCAATACCATCTATTAAACTGAACATGTGTATATATATGAACCAGTGGCTATACAAAAGAAGGTTCATGATGACTTTTTCATAGTAGCCCCAAACTGTAAACAATCTAAGTGTCTATCATAGAATGGGTAAATAAATTGTTATATAAGCACATTATAGAATAATACAGAGCAATGCAAATGATGACTATTGCTGTAGTTGTATGAGCATGGTTTAACCTCACAGATAAACAACTGAGAAAAAGAAGCTTAACATAAAAGTAACACATATTGTTGGATTCCATTTATCTGAAGTTTTAAAAAAGGCAAAATTAATGAATAACAATAGAGGTCCAAGAGTGCTTATCTTTGGATAAATGTATGAACAAAGTAGGCTACTGAACGTTCCAGGAAATTGGAGTGTTAGAAGTGTTCTACTTTTCTTAGTGTTAATTACATGGATGTATACACACAAATATTCATCAAGTTGTATACTTAACATTTGTACAACTGACTGCAAGTTTTATATTATGTGGTAAGGAGGATAATAGCTTAACCATCCCCCAGGATGTCCATAACCCAGTCACTAGAACCTGTAAATGTATAACCTTTCTTGGCAAAGGTAATTAAGATTTTGCAGAGGTAATTCAGATTAAGGATATTGAGACCAGGAGATTATCATGGACTATCTGAGATGGTCTGATCTAATGACATGAGTCCTTACAAGTAGAAGAAGATGGAAGAAGGGTGGGTTAGAGAGATGAGGCATAAGAAAGACTCCACCCATTATTCCTGGCTTTGAAAATAGAGGAAAGAAGCCAGGAACAGAGGAGTGTGAGCAGTTTAGAATCTGGAGAAGACAAGGGAACAGATTTTGCCCTAGGGCTTCAAGAAGGGAACATAATCTGAGTGACACCTTAATTTGGCCCAGTCAGACTTCTGATCTACAGAACTATAAAATGATACATTTGTGTTGTTTGCAGCCACTAAATTTGTGGTAAATTTCTCCTTTTTCAAAGGTCTTAAAAGTGACCCCCACCTCCTTCCCCTAAACCTGGTTACTCTCTCCCTGAAGCACCCAGAGCTCCATTTTACTACCATTCATCTTATTTTGTCTTATTTCTCTTATATATGCAAGAAAACTCCAGAAGGAGAGAGTGTTTTGTGCAGAGGGCAAGTTCTCTGAGGGCATTTTTATACCATACCTAATGCCAGGTATTGTATGTATGTACATTTTATGTAGTAAATGCTCCATCTATGTTAGGTAAATTAAATTAAATTGAACCGTGACCATGACAGACATGGTGCCGCTAATGTGTTCTTTTAGCCTACTTAACTAGCTTTTGACTGCAAAGATACATTAACGTTACTGGTTTTGAATAATGAAGCTGAGGTTGTTTAAAACAGCAGGCTGGCATCAGATGAAACATTTCCATATCATTCTAGATTAAATAAAACATTTACCATTTCATGCTTTCTTTCCTAGCAATTTTGCCTTGTCCTTCACGTTAGTGATTTGTTCCACATGGCCACTCATTTAGGATAATAGCAGACCAAGAGGCGTGAAAATGGGAGATAGGCCATACCTGATCACCAATATTCCATTATGCTTCTTTGAGCTGTGGGCCTGGTAAAACTGTCACTGTCTTAAAACAAAGGAACTGTGCTTGAGTCCACATATTGGAATTCAGTGGCTACAGTTGCAGTAATCAAATTATATAGTAAGTGGAGCCACATGGCTATAAAGGGAGGCCGCCATCAAAATGAACTGTTTTTCTTGTGTCCAGCTGAGCAACAAATATTTTTTAGTACGTATTATCCATGTAGCCCTATAATAAGTACTGTGGGGGATATGAGAGAGAGAAGATAGATTCCGTATTTATACTTCAAAAATGTATAATACAATTGGGGAAATAAAACAGTTAAGAAAATAACACAGGAATGGGACTTATATATGCAAGAAAACTCCAGAAGGAGAGAGTGTTTTGTGCAGCAAGGCTCTGCAGAGTTGGCAGGTGTCAAGATAGAAATTATACTTAGGAATCAGAGATGGAAAGCTGAAGAATGCGTGGTAGGTGATATGTGCATGGACAATTGCAGAAACAACCCGTAGCCCCCTTTGTCTGGGGAGGGGTTTCTAAACAGGAGCACTGTTAATATTTTAGACTATGTAATTCTTTGTTTGTGAGGGCTATCTTGGGTATTGTAAGGTATTTAGCAGCGTCCTTTATCTCTACCAACTAGGTGTCAGTAAGTCCCTTCCTTCTGGAGTTATGGCAACCAAATGTGCCCTGGGGGAGGAAAATTGTCTCCAGTTGAAAACCACTGTGCTGGAGTAAAATTTCACAGAGGGAACTCAAGCAAATTGCATGCCATGACAAGGAGTTTGGATTTTATTCTACCTATAATAGGGAACCACTGAAAACATTTGTGCTAAAGTTTGTCGGGCTGAAAATTGTAGTTTGAAAGTAATTTATCTGATTGAGATCCCTGAGAAGAATAGGAGGAAGACATTATGGGAAAAAGGAAGAACAACCCAAATCCTATCCCAGTAATCCAAGCATGAAATGCTGAAAATTGGTGGGAGCAGGACTAGTGAGCACTCAGGGCCTGCAGGTATTCTTAATGCCCTGCAACTTCAAAGTACCTTGAATTTTAGATCAGCATTTCAACATCACATTACATGTTTTATTTGAATACCGAGTTCTTTCAGGAAAATGAAGCAGAACTCCCTGCACCCACTCATGGGCTTCCCTGGAGAGAGGAGCAGCCACAGGCAATCTGTAATCTAAAGCAATCTGCAGCATGGGAAGTTTGGCTACGAATGCTCTACTGCCTGATGGTTAGGAAAAGTAGTGTAGCAGCCCAGGACCAAGCGTGTGGTGCAAATCTGCTGGGACTGTACTGCAGGCCTATTGAGAGAAGACTGGCAGAAAGTTCTAAGCCTCCAGAAGCCTCTGAGGCAATACTTTCTCATCCTCCATTCTCTCTCTAAATTTCAAATTCTACCCAAATATGGTAAAAAAAAAATATTTTAACAAGTATTTTTCTTTCTTTCTTTTTTTCCCCCCTAGTGAAATAATGAGAGGAAGAGGAAATAAATGTATTATACACTTTCCATTCTGATGGCCCTTTCTTCAGTCACTGAACTAGGCTGGGATATCCGGAAACGGTCAGCATGGCTGAGCTGTAGAGGGCCACTTCCTTTGTGGTTTAAAAACAACACTGTAGGGATACTTGGGTGCCTCAGGTGGTTAAGCCTCTACATTTGGCTCAGGTCATGATCCCAGGGTCCTGGGATCCAGCTCCCTGTATGCAGGGTTCCCTCCCTGCTCAGCAGGGAGTCTGCTTCTCCTTCTCGCTCTGCTGCTCCCTCTGCTTGTGCTCTCTCTCTCTCCATCAAATAAATCAGTAAAATATTAAAAAAAAAGCAACACTGTACATGCATTTGAAGAAGTGTTTAAAAACATGTATAAAAAGATGTTTATGAGGAAACAAAAGGAAAGAGAAGCTTAAAGGAAGAGATTAATAAAAATTGAGAACATTTGCCTAATATAAAGCTAGCAGTTATTTCAAAAACAGCAAATATTCTAATTAATTAGTATTTCCATTCTCAAACTTAAAGAAATTAATTCATCAGTGAAATTTAATAAGAGACTTTATGGAAGAAAACTTCAAGTACTATTGGTTAATATAAACTTGAATGAATGGACACAGAAAGATATACCTAGATAGAAAGATTAAACATGTATTACAGGTGCCATTTCTTCCCAATTCAACTTACTTAATTCTGAGTATTTGGGGAGAATACAACATGATTTTAAAGTTAATTTGGAGTTCTCATACAATGGAGATTACTCTCCTTCAAAAGTTCTGAAAAGGTGAGAAATTGAACAGGAGTAAAGTGGACCTTCCAAATGTTAAAACATGAAGGAAACAAAACAAAGCCTAAATCATGAGAGTTAAAAGATATGGCTGCAGAAACAGATTTCTAACATAAGATAGCTTGGAAGAATGTATAAACTACTGCAAGGTAATATTTCAAATAAAGTTATTTTTAAAATAGTAAAAAAAACACTGACACTCAATAGACAGGTGTTCATATTTGGGACACATTGATAAAATTTAAGAGATTTCCTCAAATAGATTAAACTTTCCCTATGTCATGATAACATACCACAGGTTGAGAAATATTTTACCCAATAGAAATATGGTGTATTGCCTTGGAACATGAGTTCGGGATTCAGACAACTGGGATTCAAATCCTGCCTTCACTGCCTTCTAGGTGTATGACCTTATTTTCTGTACTCCAATTCCCTCAATTATAAAATGGCACTAAAACAGGGCCTTTCAGGAGAATTGTACAGAATTAATGTATGATTGAATATATATGTGTACATATTATGTATACATGTAAATGTGCATATTTGCATATATGCATATATGCACATATGTATAGATATATGTGTATGTATATATTACATTAAATATATATAATACATAAATGTTCTATAAATGGAAACTGTTATTTGAATGGTGAATACAAATTAAAGTGAATAATATTTTTAATACTCATATATTGAATGTTAGTATTTTCAAAGTGCTGGCTATTTAAATGGACCTGCTAGGAAATCCTTTGACACTATGAAGAATCACCTTCTGATCTGTTATTTAGTGACTATGGATTTTAATACATTGATTTGCTGAAAGCAGAGTGTTCCCTCAATCATGAATTACTTAGGAGTTAGCAATGAGTAGAAAAAGCATGATGGGCGGTGGGGTGCAGATGTCAGCTGTGACACTGATACCCTGGGTGATTTTGCTTCCTTGAGCCTCATGCCCTTGCCTGTAACAAAGAGATGATGCCTACCTCCCTGGTTAAGAGAATTAATGTGTATGCCATCTGTAGGGTCTAGGCCACAAAGAAATTTAATGTCACATTTACCTGTCTCAAGAAAAGAGACTTCAGGCTGTGTTACCATGTAGAAGTCCCTCCTAATTCTAGAAAATGCAAAAAAATCTGAGAACCTCTGGTGGAAAAGTTCTCATACTCCATGTAAATGTAAAAATATTTCCATTTCAATGACAATCAGTCCCAAATGCATGCCTCTCAATCACCTTTACTTTTTCTATCATACATATCAAGTAAATGGGCCTGATTCAAGTGGGCTGCAAAGCTTGCTGGGGAAGGAACAGTCAAAACATTAAAGAATAAGGTCCTGCATTATGATTTTTGAGGAAGAGGCATATCCGCTTTGTAGCAATCACTGCCTTGGTCCATGAAACTCTTTTTTTATTGACTATAGAATGTAGACATACTGTCAGGGGATTTAAATCAATTTTACACAATCACTTTCTTGAACTACCATTACTCCAACAAGATTCATATCTGCAGCTGATTTGGAGAGAATTGTGACTAAAATATCAGAGCTGCAGCTTTTATTGAAAAATTCCTCTCTGTAGACTGTTATTTTTCTGGCACTTAAAAGCCTAATACCAGAAAGAAATGAAATCCCATTTTGCATGAGCCTCTTTAAATGTGGCTTTTAACTATCATAATTCCTAAGTCTGGGTTCACACATATCACATTACTCCAAACAGAACATTGGGATTAATGGTCTGGTATTAAAAGCAGAAACAAAAATACAATTGCTTGGGGAGGCACTTAAGTACAGTAATACCTGGCAGAAGAAAAGTGTTGATACACAGCTGAAAAGCTAGCTTTGCATTAGTTATCCGTGCAACAATGTTGGAAAGTAATAGATCATTCTTCCATTTACTGGCATTTTGAAACTATGGGTATAACTGATGTGTTTAACCCTTGATACATGGGACTCATTTAACTGCAGCATTGAAAATACATTAAAAAGACCAATCCAGGTATCTCTCCTTCTTCACCTTATGACCACTGAGATTCCAGGTTATTAGCTGAAAAGAGCCACAACACCGAACTCATAATCAGGCCTCAGTATGCCTGTCTATACTGTCAAGCCACTGGGGACACAAAGAGGGAGAAGAAGTGATTTATGACCTCACATACTACAGGAAAAGGAAGATGTAATCAGCTAATAGTAAATAAAGATGGCTTAAAATATAAGTAATAGAAAGTTGGCATCTTGTTCTAGACCAGTTGGAGAATAAGACTTATTTCCTTAACTAGAATCTTAGAATTCCCAGAAAAAACAGTTTAGGAGATGGATGGGTTTCAGAACAAGTTGACCAAATAAAATAAAAGCATTGTGAAACACTTTGATTTAGGTGAACAAGGTTATCTGATCTCTGGTTACATGTTTTTGGGAGGGAGGTTGGGGTGTGGCTGAAGACCAAGAAGGAAAAGGAAATAAAAAGTAGACTGCAGCACGAGAGGGCTAAAGAAATATTGGAGGTTTCTAGAAATAGTTTTCTAAACATGTCTTTTCCTTTCTATTATATTGCTTTGAATAAATCATGACCCGTACAATAGCTACTATGGGAGAAAGAAGTAGCAGTCCAGTATTAGCCCAGTTGAGTCTGATACCAGACATAGCCAATAAGTTCACCACCATGGAAATTGAACGGACATGGAAAGATGCTACATCAAGAACCATAGGCATGATGATTTGTCCCAGAGAATCCTTCTCTTGGCTTCCTAGACCCTCCATCTACAACCAGGGGACCCTAGAAAAAGTATTACCTGGGATTGAGGTATTAGGTGAGTCGCTGAAGTTAGGAGATGCCTATAGGCAAGGTGAGAGAGACCTAAAAAAAATTTCATATGTAATCTGAGTTAATGTACTGAAAGATAGGGTTGAGAAACTATCTCAAAGGACATCAAGATAAGATAGATCAGAAACCACTATAGGGCTTCTAGTGTCTCTGAGAACCTGTTCCTCAGAGAAATGACCATAGCTGGCAAATATTTTATGTAATAGCAAATAGGAGTATTGATATATTACATGCATATATACAGATATAGGTATCAATATATCTATTCATCTATCTGTCTGTCCATCCATCCATCCAGAGAAACCACTTAACGTCTCTGGAAATTGTTCTAACTACAGACAGCAAAAGAAGAAGCATTCATTCAAGAAATCTACTAAATCTCAGTAAGGACAGCCAGAGTATGGCATTGTAGTCACAACCCACTCATTCCCTAGCCTCCCTTGCTTAGTATGATAGAAGCTCTACTCAGGTTAGGTGTGGCCTACAAGGCATGGCTCCCTCTCTCTTCAGCTCCTAGTCAAGGGTATAGTATCTCATTGAGAAGGGTAGGCTCTGAGCATGTCTTATCACCCCTAGCCCTGAATTGCAGAAACTGAATTCCTGGCACATGTAGCTGAAAGGTCAGGAGCTCCCTTCCTCCACTCAGTTTCTACGTGTATGCCTGATGTGTCAGGCCAAGAATGCTGGGATCCCATTTAACCTTGCCCAGGCTTGCTTGTAGGGCAGAGGCTCCACACTGGGAAGGGTAAAATGAAGAAATCAGAGACTGGGACTCCCGCCCCTAGAAAAGCAGGAAGACCACTCAAGAAAAGCAAGCCACTGTACCCACCCACAGTTCCAGATCTGTAGCTCGGAGATAATTCCAGAGTGAGATAAAACAAAATGAACTCCAAGTAAGATAAAAACAGAGATTCATACCTAGACATATGATTATAAACATGCTGAAAGTCAAGGACAAAGAGAAAAAATTAAAAGCAACAAAAGGAAAATGATTCCTTATAAACAAGGAAACCTCAATTAGCTTAAGAGCTAACTTCTCATCGGAAGCAAGAGGGGCCAGAATGTAGTGGATGTCATATTCAAGTACTGAAAGAAAATAACTAAGAAGCAGCAATCTTATATCCAGCAAAAATCTTTTACAAATGAAAGCAAAACACAGCTGTATGTAGTCCAAGATGATAGCGTAGGAAGACTCTCAACTCACCTCAACTCAAATCTATAGATTTGATTATATAGAAGACTCTCAACTCAAATCTATAGATTTGGAGACACCAAATCTATAGCTGCACCTGGAATAATTCCTGCTGAAAAAGAACTGAAATTGGCTGAATAGCTTCCTCCCTCCACAACAAGAGATAAATGGATCACATCCAGATGGGTAAGAGAAGCAGACATGGTCTGGTCAAAATCCCCAGTCCTTGCACGCAACACACAATAGGACAGGATCTCACAGATCTGGAGCTTCTCCCAAAGGAGTGAAGGATTATATTTAACTTAGAAGGTGTGGTAAACATAGATACATATTGTTACTATTTCGCATCAAACTTAAACCAGCTTAAGGAATGCAGTCAGCTGAGCCTTCAGGGGTCTGCTCCTTCACAACCCAGCTCAGTTGCAGAGAACCTTCTGCCCTATCTGAGAGGTGGTGCCTTCCTGTTATCTGGTGACAAGGTGGTGTGTAACGGCTTGGCTGTTTTGACTCAGTGTGATCCAGTATGGGACAAGTCTGATCAGTGGTACTCAGAACCCCCTGTACTGACAGCTGAATCTTTGTCTGGTCTGCATAGCAGCTTAACTTCTTTCTCTCTGTGCTGTTTCATCTCCTTGCCTTTCATAAGTACTGGTTCCCCAGTAAACACCTTGAACACCCACCCCTATTTCCTACAGGTGAATCCAGTCTGTGACACAAGGAAACAAAGATATCACTGAGGTGCGTCAGGGTGGCTCAGCCAGTTAAACATTTGGCACTTAGTTTTGGCTCAGGTCATGATCTCAGGGTGTTGAGATCAAGCCCTATGTTGGGCTCCATGCTCAGTACGGAGTCTGTTCGAGATTCTCCACCCTCCCCGCCGCTCCTTTCCCTACTTGTGCTCTCTCTTTCTCTCTCTCAGATAGATAGATAGGTAGATAAAATCTTTTAAAAGAAGATATCACTGATACAGGAAACATATTGGAATTAATATTAGTTCAGAAAGGTTATTGATCAGAAGTTCCATATTTTTTAAAAATCAATTTTTTGTCTACGCTAGACTAACAACTTACAGATCAAGTTTCTCACCAAGAACAAGTAAAAAGTCTGGATAAAATACAGAGAACATATGTTTGAAAGAATTACCAAAAAGATACCACTTGAGGGACTAGGAAAAGACAACTTTTCCTTTGATGCATTTGCAAATTTTTTTATTAGTACAGCTGTGAGCCTAAGAAACAAAGCCTAAAAAGTAGCCATTAAAAGTGAGAAAATCTCAACAGAAATTTGAGCAGTCCACTTTTAGAAGTGAGTGAGAGAGAAAAAAGCCAGTTTTGAAGAAATGAGCTTTAAAAATCTATTATGAAGTCATAGTTAAAGTAACTGTGTGCCACTAACTCAAGAACCAATCAATAGGCAATGGAATAAAATAGAAAGCCTAGAATCAGAGCCATCTACGAATAGAAGGCATCACACTTTAGTAGGGCAAAAAATGGATTTTTTAAAAAGTGGTATTGGAAAAATAGGTTCACTATATTGTAAACCACAAAAATGAAATTTTACTATCTCCCAAACTCCAAATGAATTAGAGGCCCAAATGTACAACTATAAAGCCAATATAAGAAAAGCATAGAAATATATTTGGCATTTGGGATGATGAAGAGATTCTTAAGCAACATCCCAAAGAAAGATAATTATAAGGAGAAAAATTGATGAAGTAGCCCCTGTCCAAATTGTATAATCCATGTCACTAAATTACTCCATAGATGAAGTTACCAGCCTTGTGACAAGATTTGAAGATAATATTTGCATTGTTTATTCAGACAAGGGATTGATATCTGTAATATAAAAGAATTATTAGAAATAAGTAAGTAAGAAAGAGAAATCTGGGAAAAAAACAAGCAATTCACAGAGAGATCAAATGGCTAATATATAATATTAATGATAATATTGATAATAATAGTAATATTAGAAATAGCTAATACAATGATTTCAAGAGTTGTTATGTATATTAACTTTTATTTTAAAATTTTTTTAAAAAATTAACATATAATGTATTATTAGCCCCAGGGGTACAGGTCTGTGAATCACAGTGCTGTGAAGGTTTACACACTTCACAGCACTCACCATAGCACATACCTCCCCAATGTCTATAACCCAACCACCCTCTCCCTAGCTCCCTCTCTCCGGCAACCCTCCGTTCCTATATTAACTTTTAAAACAGTCATGACAATCCTGTGAAGCAAGTATTTAAATATGCAAACAAGTATCCATCTTGATTAATCATTTCAGAAATACAACTGAAACCAATTAGATACCATTTTATAAGGGTCATATTAGAAAATATAAGAAACTTTAAAAACATCCAGCGTTGTCAGGGATATGAGGAAATAGGGATGCTCATGTACCACCATAGGAGTTTGGTTGAGACGTCTATTCTGGAGAAAAGTAGTTCAGTATTCAGAAAGGGTAAGTATGGGAATGCCCTAACAACCCCTCCACTTAATCTTCAGGTCCACATAAATAATAATGCTCATTTTGGAATGGTTTAAAGTAAAAAATCAGAGTAATAGAAAGTAAACCATCCTTAATATAAAACAGGATAAGAAATAGGTAACATCACATGTGGTGGAATGCCACATACTTAAAGAAATACACACACACACATCGTGGAAGGCAGCTGTAAACAGAATGAAATTTATAGCATAATACTCTTCAGGGAAACCAAAACACACACACACATAACACCAATTTTAACTTCACATGCATGTCTGCATAAATCTGTAAAAATGTTTTTGACAGATATATATTAAAAACACCTGAATGAGTACCTAAGCAGGGAGGAGATTGTGAAAAATGATAGGAAATGAGGGGTCGCTGCATTTGAAAGTTGGGAGAGAATTTTATTTTTATTTTGAGAGCATAATAGTTTGGTTTTATAAACTTAAAGTCTTAAGTGGAAAGAGGAAAGGAGGGGAGAAGGAAGGAAGGAAGAGAAGAAATCTCATCACAAGCTAATTTAAACCATTGGAAATTTCTTGTTTCGAATACCTGAAAGACTTAATCCAGTAGTTTTGTCTGTTTTTCTCTAGGAGTTTCTTGGGAGTGATCTGCTGCATATAGGCATCTGTGCATTATATTCATCCTCAGGCTGGTAGCAAGAGGCTGCTCTAGCACCAGTCTATGTGTACCCAGCGATGTTCAGAAAGAGAGAGAGAGCGGGGGTGGGAGGGGATAGTCTTTGTAGCCTCTCTTAGAAGAAAGAACTTTTTCAGAAAAATCAGGGTGAACCTCAACTCCAGTCTCATGGGCCAAAATGTGGTCAAATGTTCTTTCTTGAAACAACCACTGGCAAGGTGATGGGGTTATTCTTGGAAGCTGGGTTGGCTTTACCCTAAGGCAGTGGTTATCAGCTAAAGGCAGTGTTGCCTCCAGAGGGACAATTGTCAATGTCTGGATACTTTTTTTTTTTTTTTTTCAGTTACCACACAGGGATCAGTTGCTATTGGCATCTAGTGGGTAGAGACCAGAGATGCTGCTAAAGATGTTTCAATGCCAAGGATAGCCTCCTACAACAAAATCACCCAGTTCAAAGTGTCAGTTCTGCTGCTCTGTGGCATGTGGGCTCTCTGTGGGATGGAAAGATTGCTGAAGAAGTTAGATAGAACCTCTACATAGTAAGAAAGAAGAAGGAAACATATAGATAATTATTTCTAGAAAGAATGTTATGGCATGGCAGATAAGGGGAAAAATATAATAGAGCGATTAAGGTATTACTCCATCTGGTGGAGGATATGAGTAAGGGAATGAGTATTTTTGAGAATGGTTTAGGAAGGCTTTTTAGGGATGGTTGAGGGCACGGTGTCTAGAATTCTATAAACATTGGTTTGTTTCCCAACCTTGCAATTTACTACCTATGTAAATTTGGTGAATTATCCTTCTGTAAGTCTGCTACACACAGAGTCAGTGTATAAAAATTAATTGCATTTCTCTACATATCAAATAACAAATTCAATAAAAATAGAGTTTACAACAGCATTTAGGAAACACATATCATTAAATCTAAAAAAATATGTATATGTATACATATGTAATATGTATATGTCTCTTGAGCCCTGGAGCAGTATTCATCCATTAAGGGAACTGTTAGGATTTTGTTGGGTTAGAGCTCAGGTTGGACACAGAGTCAAGGTGTCAGAAGAGACTGAAGGGGTGGCCATATCAGTCATCTCCCCTCACTCATATCATACATTGCTTCTTGCCTTCTTCTAGTTTTTAATCAATGGCCTTCTCTTCCTTTTAAAACTTAATTCTAAGTCACTGTTAATATTGTTGGATTTTCAAAACTGACAAGGGATGCACCTGGTTCAATTTGAGGTCGAGATGGTGGTTGTAAGGAAAACCACACACTTCCTTCATAAACATATCTTCATCCTGCAAATTCAGTGATGGATGGAATTGCTGCAGGTTGTATGAGAAGCCCTCATCAAGATTTCCCAGGGGAAAGGTAAGCCTTAGATTGATCTATGGCTTTCAAACTCATTGCGCCCTCCCCACATGGAGATTCTCTAAGGGATGCAGAGGTGTTCTTTGGAGCACAGCTGGAAAGAAGAATGAGAAGCAATCTCATGAGAATGAATTAAGCTCAGTAACCTATTCAGTTTTGAAAGGACTGATGATGCAGATTTTTGAAAGAAATACAAGGTTCTTAAAATGATAGGCCTTTTAAAGGGTTTAGTGGGGGAGCAATAAATTACTAGATGAAGATTAATGTGTTTCATTTTTCTTTAAAATTCTACCTTGTGAGAATAAACAAAATGGGATAAAAGCAGCAGAATGGACATTATCCTGTATTCTCTTCCCAGACAGTAGAGAAGACAAATTTCGGAGCTGAAGGCAAAGACATCTATCCCACCAGCTCTGTGGGAAAGGAAAAGAAAAAAAAAAAAGCAATATGCTCTATACTTTATTTCTATTCTAATCATCAGGTCTCTACCAGTTTACCCTTAAAATGTAAAAATGAAAATAAATTGTATTCAAGTGCACAGTGAAAGATAAGGGTGTGGTTTGTTTTTGTTGTTATTTCTTTCTAGTTCAAATATGTCTGTGGCTCTTTTTTCAGAATGACGAGTGCTCATGGTCTAAGATGTAGTTGGTCTATGCCCTCCAGGAGGCTCAGCTGTCGGTAAGTTGGATGGGTAGGATGAGGTCAAGAAGGGGCAGGGGCACATTAGTGTTTTTGTGCCGATTGTGTAGGAGATAAAGCATACAACTTGACTGGCACTGAACTGTACAGTGTCACTGTCATGATGAAGTGGCACGTCATCCTTTGGGGCTCTCCTAGAAACAGTCTCCATGATGCACACAAGTCTTCTCTGTTTTCACCATTTTTTAAGCACTGATTTCAACCTAATAAGAGACTGGTAAGGGTTAAGAATTGTGTCTCCTTTAAAAATTTCTTCTCTTTTCATATAATCTTCCCAGCACCTGGTTGGCACTCATGGGCTTTCCTGCAGCGTATATTTTGAAGAGAATGCACCTCACACTTTCTGTTTGACTGGGATCCCGGACTGCTACCACTTGCAGAGATCAGTATCCAAAGGATATGCCTCCTGTGTTCTCCTAGGGTTAGAGATCTGTGTATTCACAGGGTTGATGTTCCAAAGCGTTAATCCTTAACCATACCATTGCTACAACATCTTTACTGTTGTTTGCAAAGTCTGTGTACCAAATGAACTGTTTCCTTAATCTTTCTTTCATTCCCTCTTTCCTTTCCATCCTCTTAATCTCCCTTCCTTTCTTCCATTTTTTTTCTTTTTTCTTTTCTTTTTATGAATGGAATTTTAAAGAAATTTTATGTCACTGCATTACTTGACAAAAATTAAATTAAAAAAAATGAAAACAAAAAGTGTTAGCTGCCAACCAAGGACAGCCTGAGAATTGACCACCTTCTTCTTGTTCTTCTCCTCCTTCTCCTCCCCTTTCTCCTCCTTCAGTGTCACCACCTTCTTCTCTCCTTCTTCTCCTCCTCCTTCTTCTTTCTTCTTGTCTTTCCCCTTCTCCTCCCCCTCCTCCTCTTCAACAAGTTCTCATTGAGCCTATACTTCATGCTGGGCTCTGATCTAATTGCTGGTGAAAATGTGGTAAACAAAAGAGAAAAATCCCATCCCTCATGGAATCACATACTATGGGTTTAGATAAAAAAAACCACACAAATAATCTATAAGTACACAGTAAGTTAGAAGGAGACCCATGTAACAGGAACTAAGAAAGCAAGGATGGGGAGAGAGAGTGCTAGGCTGGGATGTAGCTGGAATTGGTAAAGAACGTATCAGGCAGCATGAGCAGCATGAGCCAAAGTGCATGCCTGCTCCACTGGATGGATGGAGAGGTGGACTCTGGCAGCAGCTGAGTGGGTGAGGGGGAGCTTGCCAGAGATGGGGCAGAGGGTAACAGGAGGGGTGGGCAGATTGCATGCACACTTACAGTCCATGGTGGCTTTCCCTCTGCAGAGTGCAGTAACAGTCGACTACAGGCAGCCTGGATTGCTTGCTAGCAGCTTGCAGCTCTCTTCTCCCTTATTGGTGGCATTCACTTTCCCATTTCCTCTCAGGTGGTCTGCATTTTAAACTTCTGATTTCCTAAAGGGTCCTGTTCACAGGAATAGATGTGAAAAACATACAGTGAGGAAGAGGGTTATTATCTCTGGAAAGCTGGGCGGGGGGCATTGGCATTGCTTTAAAAAACATTCTATCTCTGAATTAGTTAGGTCAGTGCCCTGCTTTTGTATCCCATTACAGAGTCAGGAGGAATAAAACCCTTCTGCAGTTTTTATTTTACGTATGCACACCTCGGTGCATAGATTAGTTACCTAAGCAGAAGGACAGTGGAAAACTAAAGGGAGAATTGCAGAAAAGGCACATTAAAATATCTCCAAATTCAGGCAGAAATATATACTAGGTGAAACTCTGTGCAACGAGTCATAGCAATCAACTTTGTGATTTCTGGGTCAAGAGAAATAGGATCCTTGTGGATACTAACTTTTCATCGATTTGGAGAATTAAGGAGCTGGCTTCATGTTATGGTAGTTTGAAGGAAGTTGAAGTCTCCCCTGGATGCCAAGTGCATCCTGTATTTTATTATAGGGCAGAGGATTTGAATAGAATGAATTAATGATCAAATGTAGGTTATCTGGGAGTAGTGACTTAAAACTACACAATCAGTAAGGAATGCCTAGTTATTAGCCTATTAGTTCAGATATAGGAGGAAAGGGAGAATTTGGGAAAGGTCTAGAGGAAGGGACTCTATAGGGTTTTGTTTATCTCCTCAATGCCTAAAAGGACACCTGAAATATAACAGGTACTAAAATCCTCTTTTAAAAAAATCAATTTGCTGACTAAATGGATGGTGGAAAGACGAGAATAAGGAAAAGGTAAGATGTAAATATCTCTAAGGGAGTATTTTGATTACAGAGAAAAATGACTGCTTTAAGTGGCTTTCTTGAGGGCAGGGCTGATGAAATGAAAAAAGCATGGCAGGTGGGCAGCTTAAAGTTGTGGGGTAAGGAAATCATGACCAAATCAAGCCTTGTCACCTTTACAAGAGCACTAGATTTAAAAAGAAAAAGAAAAATAAAAGTTTGTAAGTATCCTACAGACATGACCCTGATACCCAGAGTCTGAGGACCAGTCCCAGAGTAAATAAGGTGTTAGGATCTCATTTGGAAAGAGAATATTCCTGTCATCCAAGGTACAAATGGGTTTCAGAATGTGTTCCTGCTTGCACTGAGGGTGGTGGTAGAGAGATAGCTCATAGATAGTATTTTTAATAGGCTATTAAGTTGAGGAAACAGCACTGACCTGGTATTCTACTATTGTAAATGAGGCTGACCCCCTCTATCAGGAAAATCTATATTTGTATGATGCTTATATACTTGGAAATGCATCACTTGGGGAACTTTTTAAAAATATAGCTCTCTAGGTCCATGGTGATCTAGGCCTACTGAATTTATAACTGGCTTTTTAAAAACATTTTTAAAATAAATTTGTCTAAATAATTCTGAAGTTGGCATCTTAGCAGGAAGAAGCTCCCTGGGTAGGAGTCAGAGCTACATTTGAAAGTTTTATTAGACTTAAAAGTCTCATCATCCTCCTTTAAATAATAGAAATATTAATAGTAACTTCTCTTATCGTGCATAACATCATAGTGTTCAATAGATACTGTGTAGTTACTGTACATTTTTGCCTCATCATACACCAGGTCTATAACCTTGGTTCCATGTCCCTCTTAGTTATTGACACTTTTGATACAAGACATAACTTATCTCAAGGGACAGGATTTAGTGGCCAAAAGCATAGGCTTTGGAGTCAGGTATTCAGAATTCTGCCCTGTCAAGCGCTGGGCAATTTGCTTATGATCTCTGAAGTTAGTTTGTATGTGTGTGTATATATATGCATGTCTGTGGAGGTTTTTTTGTTTTGTTTTGCTTTTGCCTGAAAAAGAATGATATCCATAACTCTATCACAGGGCTAGTAGAAAGATTAAATTAGTATAGTGCCTTTAAAGCACTCAGCACTGTGCCTGGAACAGAATGAGAACTCACACTTAGCTTTCAGATTTGTTGCATTGTCCAAACCAGAGTTGACTGTGGGAAATAAAATTCCATTTTAATAATGAAGGAATAGGCAACAAGAGGAATCAGTAGGGAAGATATGATTTGAGACCATTTTCAGGGTAGAGAAAGCGAACTAAGTTTCTGCAAATTTAGGGACGGGGATAGGAGAGAGAGTTTGGATATGCATTAGAAAATAAGTAGCAGACAGTCAAATCCATCTCAAGAAGGCATTCTCAAAGCCTACTCAGAACATTGGATTTTAAACCTTAAAGAACCCCAAAAGCCAATTTAAAGCATCATTAAATATCTGGCCTAGGGTCACAGAGTGGCAGATATAAGAGGAGCTGAGTGTATTATGTTGCTCAGATGTTAAAAATAATCTAAATAGTGAAAAATAATTGTGGCATTTATGTTTCATGCTCCCAATTTTTAAGCTTGATGATCTGCCACCAGGTAGCAGGCTAGCCTCTTTGTTTGGCTTATAACATTATGACAGTGATTGAAATATGGGTGAGTTTCTTCATTTGTGAATGAGGGTTAAAAATGGTGTCATCCAAGGAAGATCATTGTGAGGCTTGCATTTAAAGGGCTCAGTATAGTGCCTGAAGCACAACAATTTGTTAGCTGTTAATATTAATGCTGTTAATTACTTCCATAAATGTATCAGTGTCATCCTCCCCAAATGTGTGTATTTAGTCCTAAATTGTTGCTATTAATATAAAGCTTAGACCCTCTAGAAGGAATTTCAGGGCTCATCAGCTGGATAGGGAAATAATTGTGGTGATCAGGTACTTCTTGGAATCCTGGGAATAAACTTTGATGAGTCTAGAAATCTCCGAGAATGGAAAGGAACTAATGTTTAGAATATACTGACTATGTTGTTGATGTTTTCCCAAGCAATTTATAAATATTTTCTTATATTTTGTTCACAATAATCCCCTGTGGTTGTCAATATCCCTATGCTAGTTACAGAAACTGACTTTCAGAGAAGTTAAATAACTTAGCACAAATTATAATTAGTAGTAGAATATGAATTCAAGATCTGTCTTCTTTCTCTACTTCTCCTTTTCTTTCTTCTTCTCTTGTAAGCAGTTGAAACTTTTCAAATTAAGCACTTCAACTCTTTCAATGGCACAAAAATTGCCAGCTGGCCGCTTACTCTATGTCAGGATGGTGTTAGTCTATAGAGAGGATGATGGTAACTTAATCATGGAAGGTGCTGACCTAAGTAACTTCAGAAATGAGCGAAATGTATAAAACTGAAGGCAAAAAAACACAACATAAGTACTATACTCTAGCTGATAAGATTATATGCCATGGGTCTATGGGTTAACAATGCTGATACTCCTGTACAAGTATACTGGACTTGAACAATTAAGTACATGGATGCACCACCACCATGGTGGTGGGAGCCAGGTTTTTCACTGTTGCAGATGAGCAAGAAGGGGACACTGTAGTGATCCATGTGATAATAGAGGAAAGTTGAAGACATCAATGCAAACTCATGTTTAGCTTACTACAGATAGAGATGGTTGTATAGAGAAATATTTATAAATATACATGTTAGTACTCATGCATGTATTTCTTGCTCTGCCAAAGGAGGAAGCTGAGAAATAGGGACATTCCAGTCACAATGAGCACATCTAGCTCCCAGATCTTGGGTTCTAATATCATTCTCCAGTGAAAGAAACCAGGGCTGCTTTTAGGACTGGGGCATAAAAGGTACAAAATAATACTATGTCTTATAGTGCCAGAAAATGCAGAAGTGCTCAAAGAGAAAACCCACAATGGCAAAGAGACACAGGAGCCAGCTTGAAAGGGCTCCCAAAAGTCCAAGATAGAAACATTTGAACAACAGTAACATAATATTGGGCTGTTACCCAAAGCATAAAATAAATGTCTATGAGTCCATACAAATAGAAATAAGTGAATAAATGAGGGAGAAGTGACTTTTCTCCTGAGCAGGATTCCAAATCATTTATGTAGCTACTCTACCCTCAAAGAGAGAGTTTACATTTTACTCCTTAAGTGGGCTATATACTGTGATTGCTTTACAAGAGTACAACATGGAAACAAGAGAAAGGAATAACTATAGTTCAGAAATTTGACAGAGACTCCTCAGTCAGTGTAATCAAGGTCAACATCAACTATAATAAATCATAGTGATAGTGTGTGCCCTTGATTTGATGGAATGAAAATGGCTCCATCTTTGTGGTTTTTCTCCCCTCCAAACCCACAGACCAAAGGAAATCATGTTAGAAACAGCAAACAAATCTCAATGAAAGGGTATTTTACAAAATACCTGACTGCTACTCCTCACAACTTATTAAAAATAAGGAAACTGTGGGAAATTGTCACAGCCGAAGATTTCTAAGGTGACATGATAAGTAAATATAATATCCTGGAAGACATACCGGAATGAAAAATGAAGCAATGTTAATAAAAAAGAGAAATTAGAATAAACTTTAGTTAATAATGTATCAGTGTTGGTTCATTAATTGTAACAAATGTGCCATTTTAATGTAGGGTATTAATAATAGTGGAAACTGGGTGCAGTTTATGGGAGCTCTTTGTCCTATTTTTGCAGCTTTCTATAAATCTAAAGCTATCATAAAATATAAGTTTATTTTTTTAAATATTTTATTTATTTATTTGACAGAGAGAGATCACAAGTAGGCAGAGAGGCAGGCAGAGAGAGAGAAGAGGAAGCAGGCTCCCCCCTGAGCAGAGAGCCCACATAGGGAATGATCCCAGGACCCTGGGATCATGACCTGAGCCGAAGGCAGAGGCTTTAACCCACTGAGCCACCCAGGTGCCCCAAGTTTATTTTTTTTTAAGAAAAAAATTTATCCATGGTTACTGGCTTCATAGAGCTTCTAGACTAGTGGGAAAGATAAACTGAATTGGTGAGCGGCAGTAGAAAAGGTTAGACCAATTAGTAGGCTGATAGATAATACTGCAAGAGATAACAGACATTTAGATATGAGAGTGGTAGTATTATAGAGGTAGAAGAGGACAGTTTTAGATTTATGTGGGGGGGTAAGTGAGCAGATTTGTTGAATGTTTGGAATTAGCATCAGTTCAGACTTGCACAGACTAGTAAGTGGTGGTGGTACTGAGAAGATAGGAAGGACATATTCTCGGGGGATAGCCATGGTTTGGGGGCATATTTGGTTTGTGGTGTCATACTAAAAGAAGACAATAGCATTCACCACATATCTGGATATCAGAGTGAAGGGCTGGTTTGGAGATACCAACATTTAAAACATCTGCTTATGAGGGATAACTAAGTCCATGGGATGAGATCAAATAGAGAACAAGTATAGAGAAGAAAGGGCCTAGAATAAACTCTAAAATGCATTGTCAGAGTACCATTAGGTCAAGTAACAGCAGCTGAAATGATCAAGAAACAAGAATGTTACAGAAACCAAAGTAAAAGACTATTTCAAGGAGGGAGTAGCTAGGGGGAATATCTCTGAGAAATAAAGTGAAATGAGAACTGGACCTATCTGGGGCTTTAGCAGTATGGAAGCCAATAGCAGACATTATTGCTGCTGTGCCTGTACCCCTTGGGTCCCTTTCGCCATTATCACACCCCTCCCTTACCAGAGGGCTCTTTTTCTAACAACCCATACCTGTGTTCTTTTTGAAGGCCTTGCATCAACCTGGAGCCACTTTGCCTGTACTGCAGACCACTTGCTTTCTTTAGATGAAACTCCATTTCAGAGTCTGGTTCTGGGAAACCATCCTAAGATAAATTCCTATTAAAAATTTGTGACCCTCATATGAAATGGGGGTAGACAAGAAATGGAATCCTTTCTGCTAGGGATTCTCCCCATTTAAGACTCTGGGGCAGTGCTATAGAACTAAGAGTCCAATATCACAGTTTGTAAACCATTGCACTGCAATGAGCCCTTTCTCCAGGACGCCACCAGGACCTCATGAGTACTGATAAATAAGGATCACTGTGGTACTCAACACTCCTTCTTTATGGGAGAGGTGTGTGTATAGAGGGAAGTATGGCACAGAATATATGTTTGTGTTTATATAGGGTGGCTGGAATATGGAGTGAATCATAGCAGAAACCATATGCAAAGGTCAATGGAGGCAGAAAAGAACCCCCCCCCCCCCACCGCCACAAGCACACAAAAGAACCACGGAGGACTGTATAGAAGCAAATCTGACTCCAGCTGAATCTGGTATATGATAGGGAGAAAGATGTGGGGGTTTACAGTGGCCATGTGGCACTTACATAAGCACACCTACTTGCCCACACACCATGTGATCTGTTAGAATACTGTACATACATGATACGTTGGAATACCACTTTTAAGGGGGAAACTTTTTTTAAAGTCAGAATGGTATCATTTCAGAGAGAAATGAGTCATTTGTAAGCATTTGGAAAGATCAACTGTCCAAATCTCTCGAAATATTATGGTTTATCAAGATAAAGATCCAGTCATTAGTATTTTAGTTTATGATACTCATTAGATTATAAGAGGGGGCTTACTTCTTATAAGGAGCAGAATGAATTAAAGACGGCATTCAGGCAAAGACTATGCAAGTATATTAGTGTAAAACAACAATGACACCCTATGGTAACAGAGAAATCAATGAAAGGATTTTTTAGGATTAACTCTTATGTATTATGCTTGGTTAACTCATACAAATCATATCTTTATGTTCTGGATATGGTTAATGTGCTTTAAGTGCATAGATGATTTATAGGTTTCCAGGGTGAGGAAAACACATAGTGTAGCAAAGGCAAAGGGTATGAGGTCATCCATACCTACTCATATAAACAGTCTGCCTGGAAGCATTCACAGAGATGTTCAGTGGTACTATGTGACATCACGGGACACAGGGTTCTTGGATGCCCTCTTTTCCTCCAGCTGATATCTTATGCTTCTGATAGAGCTTAAGTATATATAGGCATGACAGTCATTGCTCTCTGGGTCCAGTATGTGTTTTTAGCTAAAAAAAAAAAAAAAAAAAAAAAAATTTCACCCACAACCCCTGTTCAAGAAAGGAAACTTGGCTCAGGGACTGTCACTGATCAGAAGAGTGGATACTTGCCCAAAAGTTGGCTCCACTCATAGGCTAATCATTAAGTCAATAGGTGTTCTGTTGCAAAAGTCATTAAAAGAATGTTAAGAATGATAGTTCATGTTATTACTAGTTAGGTCAGGTGTCTATAGAATTTCAATAGGAAAATTTTAGAAAATTTTTAGTTAGGAGGAAGCATCATGGAGAAGAAGATACAAGTAAGGGAAAACATGGTTTCTGTGAGAGAGAGATCCACAAATAACCAAAGCTGTTTGGGATTCAAAATTCTAATTCCTTAATTAAAGTCTCATATTTTAAAGATATCTGGGGTCTCTTTTCCTTGCAAATGAAAGATATACATATCCATCCATATACAGGGAGAAATTTGGATCCAGAAGGAAAAGGTGTACACTTGGAGTTAGAATATGTGGGTTTGGATCCTTGTTCATTCTTATTTAATAAATAGGGGAATTTGGACAACTAACTTAGTCTCTGTGGGATTTAGTTTTCTATATAACACTATTTTAGGGAGGCTGTGAAGATGAAATGAGGTAATGTTGTCTGGCAGTGCTTGGTAAATTCTTAGATGAATGATAACTTCCTTCCCACCCAATATTCTGGTTTTCAAAGATGGATCAATGCCAAAGAAAATACCCTTGGGAAGGGGTTACACTAGGTATTTAGTAATGAAGCAGGGCCAATTCCAGCTGCCATGTCCCAGGGGGGCTGAGGAAGGGTCAGGATGGATCATGAGTCTGGTTGCCTGATAGACAAGTTTAACTGACACACTTATTTCCGTGGACTTGAAGCCTGTTTATTTAAACTCTTTTCTGAACCAGAGAGTTCACAAAAGTCCCAAAACGAATATATGAGGGAAGAGGTGGTTTGAGTTTCTCAGAAGAAAAAGCAATGTCAATCCATGCCTGTTTATAGCAGTGAGGTCTATACAAACTCACAACTAGATAGAATCTTAAGTCACTTATGTAAGTACATTCTTATTTTTAACCCTGGTTCTTTTGTGCCATCTAAGTTGTTGTTTGCCTGATTTCTCATATAGCTGTGGGAAAGGTCAAAAACATTTGAGGGGCGCCTGGGTGGCTCAGTGGCTTAAAGCCTCTGCCTTCAGCTCAGGTCATGATCTCAGGGTCCTGGGATCGAGTCCCCGCTGAGCAGAGAGCCTGCTTCTCCCCCCCTTCTCTCTGCCTGCCTCTCTGTCCTTTCTGTCAAATAAATAATAAAATCTAAAAAAAAAAAAACCCAGCATTTGATTATTCTGCTACAGGAACTAGTATAAAGTTTTCTTTCTGAGCGGTTGAAACCTACCTCACAGTTTTCCTTCACATCATACCTCTGGAAAATCAATGAGAAATTTTGATTTGGAGGTTGAGGCTGGAGCTGTAAGCCAGAAGGCAGAAAAGTGGACCTAGTTCTAAATCTGGAATTTTACATCAAAGAGCTGGGTTAGAAAAGCACAAGTTGGTGGTCATTCTTGTGTGTGCTGCATTTCAAACAAGCCGCTTCGGCTCTGTCTGAGCTGGTGAGTGTTGGCTCTGGACTTAAAGCATGCTTCTTAAACTGGTAGCTTTATATTCCTCTTCCCCTCTTCAATCTCATCCAAGGCAGCTTGAATTCGAGGTGTACCTTTTTTAGGTTGCTACTGCTTCCTTCCCCACATTTAGATTATAATGATTGCTGGGAGAGATAGAAGGGATGTTCTTCTAGGAAAAAAAAAAAAGGAAGAAGTCTTGAGGACTCATTATAACCCAGTAGCACAGTGGTGTTGAATATGAATTTTAGCCCTCAGGCAAACTTTTGCAAAGGTTCGTCTCCTTGGCACAGAATTTCTCTCCATTACACAAGTCTTTCTTATACTCTGTGCATATCTTGTATCTCCAAATGATACAATTTTAGGATTAAAAGAATCGTCTAATTCATGTCTATCCTTGCTTAGATGAGACAGCTAAGACACAAAGAAAATAGTATGATATACCCAGACATTTGGAGGCAAAGCAGAACTATATTCCAGGGTTCTTAACCCTCCTCTAGATAAGTTCTCTTTCACAAACCACGCTGTCTCTGAGGCTGACTCTTCCCATCCTGCAGGAGACTATACTTATTCTCCATCCCACCCATTTCGTTGTGGATGCCAGTAGCCCCTCCTGCTTAACTCTGTCAAACTCCTCATCCAAGCAAGGGTCATCAGTATAGATATCATCCCAGACTCTCCTTTTTTCAAATATGAGGTTCTTAACCTGGATTACTTATTTAGTTTAAGGGGTTATAAACCTTCTCAAATTTTATGCAAAAGTCTGTGCCTAAGTGCCTTCTGCATAAAGAGTGCACAGCTTTCACCAAAGAGATTAAGAACCATGGCTTTAAAATATGAATTGTAAGCCAAACTCTTGGCTCTCCTGAATCTGATGAATGACACTCTTCCTAAGAGGTTCTGTTAGGATACTGTGTCAGTTAGATACAACGAAAGCTTGAGAGGGAGATACAGATATTACGTGGTTCATCAGTTGCCACTGAAATGTCTGGTCCCACACATTTCCTACAACTCTGTCCTACTTCTTGTGTCTCATGATGGTTGGCACCTTGTTTCCTGATGATGATAGATGGTGGGCAGAGAAGGCAGAAGCTGAAACAACACCAGATGCTCAGGTATATACAAACTGTAAATCAGACAAGACTTATCTACATGATGTCTTTCCTGACAACACTTGGAAAACAGAAAAGCAAATCTCTTTCCTTAATTCATAGAAACTCTGATATTATCCACTTCTTCACTGCACAGAGCAGTTAATGGTTAATGATAGAACTAAGAGATGAAAGGAAAATCTCCCATTTTCTCACTTGGCAGACAAGATGACTGAGGCCCAAGTTTTCACTGAGTACCTCATCCTCCTTTGGGAATAACCAAAGGTCCAAATAACATTACTTATGAGCTCATATTTGAGTTTAATACAAATTCTCTCATTGCTTACATTAGTCAAATCATATGGCTAATTTCAGCCATTCAGAAATGGGCAATTTGCTTGGATCAGAGGAAATGCGCATATTAAAAAACACACAGTCAACAAGATGGGATTGGGAGGAAGACAAACCTTAAGAGACTCTTAATCTCCCAAAACAAACTGAGGGTTGCCAGGGGGAGGGGGGTTGGGAGAGGGTGGTGGGGTTATGGACATTGGGGAGGTGGTGGGGTTATGGACATTGGGGAGGACATTGTGCTATAGTGAGTGCTGTGAAGTGTGTAAACCTGGCAATTCACAGACCTGTACCCCTGGGGCTAATAATACATTATATGGTTATAAAAAATAAAAAATTAAACAAACAAACAAACACACAGTCACACAAAACTAAACAAAACCATGGTCCTTGCATCAAAAATCTCATGATCTAGTAATGGGGTTTACTCCTGATATTTGTCAAATACTTACTGTGTATGGTAAGGACTTCCCTAAGCATATCAGCTTTTCTATTTCACTGAATTTTCTTAACTTTATGAAATATTTTTAAAGTAAAACTTGTTAGGCAAATTGACCAGGCACTTGTTAAAGTTTTATTAAGTTTGGTAACAGGGGAACTAATAAAGATAAATTTTAGGGGGAGGAGTCAAGATGGCGGAGAAGTAGGAGGCTGAGACGACATCAGCCAGCAGGAGATCAGCTAGATAGCCTATCAAACCATTCCGAACACCTACAAATCCAACAGGAGATCGAAGAGAAGAAAAACAACAATTCTAGGAACAGAAAATCGACCACTTTCTGAAAGGTAGGACCAGCGGAGAAGTGAATCCAACGCGACGGGAAGATAGACCCCAGGGGGAGGGGCCGGCTCCCAGCAAGCGTTGGAGCACAAAATCAGAACTTTTAAAAGTCGGCTCCACAGAGGGACATCGCTCCAGAGGCTAAACTGGGGTGAAGACCTCACGGGGACAACGTGGTCTCAGGTCCCACGGGGTCACAGAAGGATCGGGGGTGTCTGAGTGTCGCAGAGCTCACAGGTATTAGAGCGGGGAAGTCGGCTGCGGAGACAGAGCCGAGATTTCCTAGTGGTCTGTGACAAGGACCGGTGCTCTGTGGCACTGGCCGGTGCTCTGTGCGAGGGGTCCCCACAAGATCCGGGGAGACTCCGACCCGGGAGAGCTCAGGGATCTACGGGGTCCGGAGACTCCAGGTGGGACTCTGCCAGAGACAGAGATGCTTGGTCACAGGCTGGGTGAGCTCGGAGCGCTCCCAGAAGCCAGTGAGACGGGACTGCTTACGCACGATTTTCTCTGAGCGCGGTCTGCGGCGCGCACGGTCTGCGGGTGCGCGTGGTGTCGGCGGCCCGCGGAGTCTGCGGGCCTGCAGTGTCTGCGGGCGCGCGGTGTCTGCGGGCAGGCGCGCGCGCGCGCAGTCTCCGGCGCAAACGCGGGCTAGGGAGACTGGAGGGATTAAACGCTTTTCTCTGAAGGCGCACTGAAGACTGGGGCCCCTAGCTCTCGGCTCCTCTGAACCGGAGATTGGGAGGCCGCCATTGTCATTCCCGTCCTCCGGAACTCTGCAGAAAGCGCGTTCAGGGAACAAAAGTTCCCGAAAGCGAACCTGAGAGGATTCCTTAGCCCGGCCCCTGGTAAGGGCGGTGCAACTCCGCCTGGGGCAAAGACACCTGAGAATCACTACAACAGGCCCCTCCCCCAGAAGATCAAAGAAAGACAGCCAAGACCAAGTTCACTTAACAAGGAGAACAGCGGATTCTTATCTGGACAAAATGACAAGGCGGAAAAACTCACCACAAAAAAAAAGAGCAGGAGACAGGACCGAAGGCTAGGGACCTAATCAATACAGACATTGGTAATATGTCAGATCTGGAATTCAGGATGACG